>VXAC01001408.1:79323-92261 GCA_013399225.1 Rhipidura dahli
ATGGATGGATGGAGGGAGGGATGAATGTATGAGGGATGGATGGATGGAGGGATGGATGGATGGAGGGAGGGATGGATGGAGGGATGGATGGATGGATCAGGGATGGATGGAGGGATGGATGGATGGATCAGGGATGGAGGGATGGCTACACAACCACAGACTTTACTAACTGTGGCACTGGCTGATGAGCTTATGGCCATCCCATTTTACCCACAGTTTCTGGGGTTTAAGCTGAAATCTGCACCTGCAGTTGCTTAATCCCTGCACTCAAAGGCTCAACCCTGGCACAGCCCAGGACCCTGCGTGCTGTCTTGTGCAATTCCAGGGAATTGGGCCTCTTCCAGGTAACTGGGCAGGTTCCAGGGAGCAGACACAGCCACCCTGGCATGCTCAGCAGGAGCCTGTGCAACACATCTTTTGTACCCACCCATCCCCAGGGACAGGGACAGCTTTCCAAAGCCTGTCTGAGCTGTAATATAAACAACAATCATCCCAGAGAAAAAAAAAAGATGAAGCATTAAAGTATTTCTATAGTTTTTAAGAAGGTCTGAGTAATGACATGAATTACAATTGCTAAATGAGTTGAGGGTTCGGGTTCTCTGCAGTGAAGCAGAGAAATATCAGTCTGTGGAAACAGAAGGATTTGTAATGGTTGGAAATTCAAATGGAGAAATTGCTGGGATGGAGTTGGCTTTGGAGAAAACAGTTTAAAAACTCCTTTATATGCCTTTCTCTAAATCTAACATTATACTTGATCTCAAATGTAAAAAATCATATTTTGTCCAAGAGTCAAACTAACAGCAGCATATTTCTTAAAAAAAAAACCAATTCAGAGTTACAATCAAATTGTGGTTCATAATCCCTCCCATCAAATCCTGGCAACAATTTTTATTGTCAGTAGCAGCAATAAATGAATGCCCATGTTAGCTGCAGAGGACATGCAGCTTACATGATCCAAACAGTTGCCAGTAAAATGCACAAAAGGAAGAAGCAGATTACTACAGCAGCAATTGCTGTAATGGGTTTTTTATAGTAAAACCTGTAGAAATATTCATTTATCTCTTTGCTTAATGCAATGTCTGGTACATGAAAATTATACTTTGCACCATCTTATTTACTGCAGGCAAGAAGCTTAATGCAGGAGAACATATTAAAGGTCATTTCCCTCTTTTGAAATAATTAAGTGTAGCACTTGCAGAATCCTTTTAGGGAGATTTGCAACAGAAAATGCTTTTAAATGACTCCACAGGTAAGTGCATTAACATAAATCCTCAGACAGTGGAGGCTGGACAAAGGACTTGGGATAAAACAGCAGCCCCCATTTGAGGGAGTCCCAAGGTGTTCTGAGTTTGCCCACTGCACACCCTTTTGTTCCATGGCTCTTGTAGGCCCAATAGGAACATTCTTAAGTGCTTATAACTAGATTGATTCAAGATTTCCATATTGGAACAAACCTTTAGTGGACTGGAAATACAACACATTCTGCACTGCCATTTAACTAGATCTCTCAATTGTTCCAAAAATACTGAGGCCATTAAAGGGAAGCTCACTAAATGAGAGCAGGAATCAAGCTGAAAACCCCATGATCTTGTGGTGTTGGACCAAGAAACTCCTCTTATTGTCTTGTAAAAAGGTTTCATTCGTTTGGAGCAGAAAGAACTGTAAGAACTCAGCAGCCAGAATGGAACAAGCTGGGTCTGCCACCAGTGAGGAAGAGCCCAGGCAAGCCCAGCACCACTGGCATGCCTGGACTCCCATTCCCTGCCTCCCTTTGGGGTGATATTTTTGTTAGATAGGGCACTTTTAAGAAATGTTTTTTAATCCTCTTAGTTCAGTGTTGTCTCCTCTTGAGGTACCAGAGCTGAAATACCCAAAGCTGGTGATAATGAGAGAGATGCACAGAAAAGGGGGGAAAGCAAAGGGGAGGCTCCTGTGTTTAAATCAGCACACATTTAATGTAGCACACATGCCAGGAACCACTGAGGTTCCACGTGCAGGAAGCACTGGAGTGGCAAGCATGTCTTCCCTAAATTAGGTCATAAGAGAAGCAATGGGATGTGTCAAAATTATGAGGGGGAAAGGCTGCAGCTCTGTAAGGTTTTGGTGGTCTCTGTTAGTGCTGGCAGCTACAGGGACACTGCCATGCTTGAATTACACCAGGTGACATTCCCAGAGCAGTGACAAGCTCATGAACACCACAAATCTGCTCCCCAGCTCCACTGAAATGCTTCAGCAGCCTCGAGCTGCCCACAGGGACAGTGTGAGCCCCAGCAAAGCCCCCTGAGTGCTCACTGGGCATTGACACCCAGCAAGGAGTGAACTACAAACAGCCTCTGGAGAGCAGGCAGGGACGAGCTTCTGCCTGGGAGATCTCTTGGTTTTGTTAATTTATCACTTCTCAGACTCAATAATTACTTGATTCTACATAAAAGCCATGAAATCCAAATGGAAAAGCCAAAGCAATGGGAACTGTCACCATGTTCTTTAAACATCCTCAAGCTGTTGGTGCTGGTGGGGTCAGCAGATCCATGGGTGTTGCCTGCTCATTAATCCTCACAGCTGCACTTCCACCTGTGCAGAGCAGCAGGGTCTCTGCCTTGCCCACAGCCCCTTTAAGGGCAGGGTAACCCTCCACAAGGGCCAAGATGCCACTGAGAGGCTTCTCCTTCCAACACAAGTCACCGTGGCACAAACGTCAGGAATATTTTCCTGCTGAACTCTGCTGTCAGCCACAGACCATAATTTCTACCCCCGGACACATTACAAGCATAATGGAGAACACATAAATGAATGCACAATCATTACAGATATTTATATGCATCCTGCTGGTGAGAGATCATGCCTATAATTCATGTGTGGTAAAGCCACAAAATTATGAAGGTCTTCCTAGCACAGCCGTCCATAATCCAATGGGAATCCATTACATTTTTATTTCTCGTGCTACAAGAGGCAATTTATGACTGTCTGTATTTCACATCATGTTTTAGAGGTGATGATAATGTAAAAGCAGCCTGACCTCAAAATGGAATAACTGATTGAGACCAAGAGCCGTTGCACAAAATGTGTATTTGGTTTCTTGGAGAAATCAGCAGCTACAGGTTTTTTAATTTTTGGTATGGAGTTCACTTTAGAAAAACATTTTTGTCAAATTAATTTAATTTTATTTTCCTTTTAGGTAAAGAGGTCTGGATTTATTTGATTTTCCTAATTGCAACCCAACATACAAATTCAGGCTCTTTCAGAAACATTAAAAAACTTCATTCTCTGGTCTTTCAGTCGGGTCCTTCCCAAGTCCCTTTGTGGTCAACACCGAGCTGTTCTCAGCCCAGATGGAAATTTCAAGACTGTTGCTATTTATCTATTTATGTGCTGTGAGACATAAGCTCCTGGTGTATTTACAAGTATTTAGGAGTTACTGTGGTGATACCATGAAAAGAGGCCAAGAATTAATGTCAGAGTTGTCACACCTACCTACATGCAATTTGATAGCTTTGAGTTGTACTTATTCCTTCTTAGAGCTGAAATCACATTTGTGATGACAACTGTCCTCTGTCCTCTGCAGAACTGCTCCTTTGCCAGTGCTGTTCTTATGGGGCTTGTTATTATTTCTAGGTATAAGTGTTCTATTACACCCATTTGATTTCCTAACAGCAACACAATTCTGCTCATACCTTTGCAAACCCGCCACATTTTCATTTTCAGGTTCTTGAGTCCCCAGCATTGCCATAATTCTGGTAACAGTTTTTTAAAAGCTGTAAATTCTCTTCTCTCTTGAAGGGCTGCCTTTCTGGGGCACGAGTATTTCAGAGCAGATCCATAAAAATTGACAGCTAGCTAAACTTTATACATCTTGACCTCAGTAAGAGTCCTGTTTCACCTGCAGTAGAGCCATTTATATTGGCATCATGTGTTACACAAGTCTGGCTGAAGTAAAATTACACTTAATAAGCCAGACTGTATTTTAGAAGAAGATTAAATAATGGCTATAAAATTTAATGTGTCATTTAACTGTCACATGAGCAGTAAATTCTTCAATAAAGATGACAGAGCTACAATGATTTAGCAGCCACCAATCCAGGCCATCAGAGCTTTATGTTAGCACCAGAAAAGAGCATTGTGGGACGGAGCCATGGAATTTCTCAGATGGAAAATTACTTTCTGAGGTTCCTGAACAGTCACAACTACGTGGGACTAGTTATGAGGCTGCTCAGAATTAGTCAGGGTGCCAGAACGTGGCCCTAGCAAGGGTAAAACATGATGTCATTTTCCAGGTTTTAGTGGGATACCTCCTGATGGACTATTTTAATTTTTTTTAAATATCATTCTGACTACACAGCATGTTGTACTGTAATGGTGCTTTCTTCTTTTGACATTAAGCAAGCCTAATGTTGGGCAAAGGTACAAATTTATTTCCCACAGCATGATGCCTGAATTGCAACTGAGCTTCTGAACGTTTCAGGGATGTCAGCCCCAAGCTCTCTCAGTTCACCAAGGAAAACTGCAACTTCCTAAATATCTTCCTCTCCATGGAAAGGCAACAGCTCGAGTTCCACATGCCCTGTTGTCCCTTAATTCATTAAAAAGGCCACCAGTCCAGGTTTAGCAGATGCTCCATGGCTCATGGCTTGAAACCCCTTTTTTCTTGGGCACTGGGCGTTGCTCTCCAGCCCCCCAGAACAGGGGAAAAGCTCCACAGCCCACCCCAAACACCCAGGGCCATTTGATCATTCAGATTAGAAACCTCTAAAGATTGGAAAGGACAACAGACTGCTTTGCCATGATCTGCTTGAGGCTGTGAGCTCAGTGGAAGCTTTCAGGGCTGCAGCTGCAGCCCTGGTTTCAATCTTTGGTACTGACCTCCCCCAAGAGCAGCTTTCACGGGCACCATGCTCTGCTCAGAAATTCAGTAGCCTCTGGCCACGGATAACCATCCACCAAGCAACCTTAAATGTTATCCTCTCAAGGTTAAAAAAGTGTGTTTAAGATTCCTTTGACTTTCAGGTCACATTCTTGCATCCTTGCTGAACTCCCAGGAGATTCTGCCCCGGTGATGGATTCAATGTGTTTTTCCTCCTGTTCTTTTAAAGCTGATTCATTCATCACACTAGGTGGGGTACATTTTTTAAGAACTGGAATGAGAGCTGGTCAGCACAAACCAGCATGTGTGAAAGGGAAAGCTGTGCTGAAAGCAGGCCTGGGGTAGTACTGGGGATGAATCCTGAGAAATGCACAAAAACCTCTCTTACCAAACCCAAGACCCGGGATCAAGCAGCTCACTGCACCTCCCTCTCAAAACCTCTGGAATCTCAACTGATGGTCCATTTGTTATGCTGCATTAAGGTTTACTCATATTAACCTCTAATATAAATCAAAAAATTCAACATTTTCTGTCATCTCTGGTGAGGGAAGGCATCAGGAAAGAAAACTGCTCCATAGCCAGCCTGGATTAGTGCTGTCTACACAATGATCACAACACCATAGACAGAAACCTTTGCAAGTGTTTTTCTCATCACTTTTGACAGACAATGACTTTTCTCCATATATATTCTCTGTATCTACACTCATCATCTTGGATCTCCCAAATTACACCCACAGAAGATCTTTTAGAAAACAAGACCAGCCTTCTTTGCAGCCAGAGCTGTGCATGTCTTTAGAAGATATATCTCACCATTTACTGTTTACATTACAACCAAAAGCAATTAGGGTGTAAAAAACACACATCACATAGCAAAGCTACTCCCAAGATGGAGTAAACGTAAAAACTGAGGAAATCTCCTCTTGAAATCAGGTGGGATTACTAACAGGCTCTGCCTTTGCACAGTACAGAAATGCATTCTTAACAGAAATTCCTTGGTCAACGAAGATTTGGCTCTTGCAAGTCCAGCTCAGAGTCTGAGACTGGTCACAGAGCCCAGGGCATGGGGTTTTCATCTTTAGGGGTAGTCCCCACTACACTGTGTGTCCATAAACAAACCCACTGTTTGGAACTCAGGTTGTCAATACCCAACAAAATCACAGAACACATTTTTAATTCAGACCTAAAAGCATCATTGCACTACTGGCACAGAAAGAAATTAAGCCCTAGAGATGAAATCTTTCTACTGCTGTTGATTTTCATGTATCTCTAACCTACATGATCTGTTATTTAATCTACCAGAGATATCACTGATTTTAATGGGCCAATGCTGGTGATTATTTTGGAGCTGTCATTAAATACAGACATAAAGACTGACAGATGTCACAGCCACAGAGGAGACACTAAGCAGGCAGAAGGGGTGTGCCCACTGAAGTCACACAGGGTGATTATCATATCTTGGGGCACAACAGCTCCTCAGGAGGGGGCTTCAGATGTAGGCAAGGAGAGACACAACCCTTATCTGTTGGAGGAAGCTGATATACACAGCAGAGGGTATCTTGGATCTCCTCCAAGATCTCCTGTTTCTAAAATGCATTCATTTTAAAATACTACACTAACGCAGAAGAACAATTTTCTCCCTTTCCTTACATTTTGCTTTGTTTCACAACAGCCATTTTCTGAGGCATGGAGAAAAACCAAGAGTCCCAGCAGAGAAAAGCCCACTATAAAGGTACAAGTTTGCCATTCTATCACAGTTTATACCTTCCTTCAGCAAAAGTCCAAACACAATGTGCTTCCTGTCCCAGGCTTTGTTACACAACGGAAATCCTTCTAACAGCAGCATAGATGGATCAAAACACACCAGAACTGCTGCACTCAGACAGAAGAAAGTTCCCTTTCCCACCTATTATTCTACTCAGGCTGTGTTTGGGTGCACTGGTGGCACCCAGACTGTGTGTGCCCCTTCACCACCACAGGTGGGTTTGACTGAATGTCTTCAGAGAGCTGAGTTGGTCATTTTCTCTTCAGCAAAAGTCTCTTGTGACAAAGGAGAGAGGACACAGCATGAGCCATCCAGTAAGTGAGCACATGCAACAAATGCCATGGGAAAGCCTGGCTGGGACACTGGACCTGCCCAGCACCACCAGTGCCAACCCGGTGTCCCTGTGGGCTGCACAGTGACAGTGACAGAGAGGCCAGCAGAGAGCAGAACACCCCACTCCCAGGCACATTTGGGGTGCTCCTCACTGTGATCTCCTGAGTTTCAGAGATCCCTTGGCCCTGCACATCCCTACAAGCAGAGGAGGATGGAGGAAGCAGCACCCCTGAGGGGCCAGGGAGTCCAGCACTGGGTGCACCTCAGCAGCATCCTCAGTGTGTTTTTCTTCCTTTGCTGATGAAGTGCTTTGTGTGTTTGCATCATTTCTACAACAGAAAGCAGCTCACACTGCATAATACACACAGCAAAATGTTACCAATCCAATTAAAACCAGAACTCGGCTGCTGCTTTCCAGAAAATCGAGGCAGCAGTTGATTTTAAGTGGTAATGAAAGCCTTTAAAATCACCATTGTAGTTCTTACTGCTTTCAAAAGATACCCTTCCAAGTCCTATCAGCCACCAAGAGAAAAGCCAAAATTCAGATTACCTAACTCAGTCCAGCAACGCTGTTAAAGGAAATGGGACAATTCTTCCCACCATGGGGCACACAGTAAGTTGTATTGTCATAAAATTGTGGGTCACAGATCAGAATCCAGAACGAAAAATCCAAGCCACCCTTGAAGAAATATGATCCACAAAAACTGGGAAATCAGTAAGAAAATCAGTAGGAACTAATAATTGAGCTATTCACAGGCAGATTTGTTGCATAGAATCACAGGATTGTTTAGGTTGGAAAAGGCCTGAGACCATCAAGTCCAACCATTCCCCCAGCACTGCCAGGGCCACTTGTCCCCAAGAGCCACATCCACACAGCTTTTAATTCTCCTAGGGATGGGGATCCATCTCTGTCCTGAGCAGCCTGTTCAAAATCCCAGAATCACTGAGGCTGGAAAAGCCCTCCCAGCCCATGGAGTCCCAGCTGTGCCCAGTCCCCACCTTGTCCCCAGCCCAGAGCTCTGAGTGCCACCTCCAGCCCTTCCTGGGACACCTCCAGGGATGGGCACTCCAAAGCTCCCTGGGCAGCCCCTGCCAAGGCCTGAGCACCCTTTCCATGGGGAAATTCCTGCTGCTGTCCACCCTGAGCCTCCCCTGCCCCAGCCTGAGGCCGTTCCCTCTCCTCCTGTCCCTGTTCCCTGGCAGCAGAGCCCGACCCCCCCCGGCTGTCCCCTCCTGTCAGGGAGCTGTGCAGAGCCACAAGGTCCCCCCTGAGCCTCCTCTGTTCCAGGCTAAAGCTCCAGTTCCTCAATCCCAGTCCTTAACAACGTTTTCAGCAATACCCAGTCACAGAATTTAACATAAAATCATAAAATTAAAATTTAATTAAGCTTCAGATGGGTAAATTGATAAAAATGTTGCCCTGTTGCCTTCAACATCTTGCAGGAGTGGAGAAAAGAGCACATTGTGGGCCAAGGCTGGCCTGAAGATTTCAAAGCAATGTCATTTGTACAATGTTCAGCACAACAGGGCCCTGTTCCATCCTGGGCATCACAATAAACTCCCTCAGCAGTGGTCCCAGCAGGTCCCACCTCTGTTTGTGGCACTGCATCTTTGTAGATGAGGTGAAGCTGAAAAGAGGTGCTTTAGCCCTGAAACACAGAGCACCAGGACCAGCTCCTACACTACCCTGCAGTCAGGAGGCTTTTGGCATGCACATCCCCTCAGGAAATATTTTTGGCACTGAGTAGGCCATCTCAGTTGTGGCTGGGGAAAATCAGGGAAGCAGGAAAGCTGGATTCAGTCACTCGAGATTCCCTGCTCCCATGGCAGGGGCTGCTCCCTCCTGCTCTGCTGAGGTTTGAGGGCACAGTTCTGCAGAACAGAACACTCTGGGGGTGCCACAGAGGGAAACAGGGCAAGAGAGAAACCAGAGGAGCTGCAGGGGGAGCAGGAGAAGGATGCTGAGTGCAGGGAAAAAGGAAGAAATGCAGTTCACTGGCTGCAAAATTAGGAGGTGAGAAGAGAATCCCCAAACAGCAACAGAAAACACAAATTCTAAGCTTTGTGACAGAATAGCTGCAATTATCCAGCCTTCACCACCTGTTTAATCCCAGCAATTCCCTTCAAACCAGCATGTCACACCACTACCAGCCAAGGAACTTCTGCAGCACCCCAGGCTCTTGGCTGCACCTTATCAACAGAGCTGCACACAACCACACTGCTCCTCCTGACAGACACAACTCCCCTGCAGAAGCAAGGCACTCTCTAACCCTCCTGACAGACACAACTCCCCTGCAGAAGCAAGGCACTCTCTAACCCTCCAGCAACACAAGAATGAAGCAAAAATTGTTCCACCCCTGAATTCCTTTGGTTCCACAAACGGTGGATTTCTGCTGCAAACTCCATTTGTGCTCTTTGTTAACAGGGCACACGACAGAGCAGGCTCCATTTGTCATGTGCTAGTTGGCCTCTTGCTCTGCAAAGCCAAAACAAAACATGGAATCTCTCATTTACCTGATTTGTGATGCATTCAGCCCTTACTGAACAGTCCAACTTTGTGGCTACAGTTGCTCTTCATTTTCTTCTCTATTTCCAGGCTGTCAAATCAAAATAGAACACAGCATTTTTTGACATATAACTCAAGACACCTGCACTGGTCAATCAGTGCTAAAGAAGCACATTCATATGCCCAATTATTATCATTATTATTGCCATCATCATCATAATTATTATTAATACTATTATTAATTGTAAAATGCAAGTTTTTGAACAACTGTTGTTTACAGCCTTGGTGAAAGCTGTTTATATTTGCGTGTGTGTAATAAGCAGAGATCAAGTCTGCTCCAACAAAGTGATTTATCACAGAAACCCTTCCCTTGTTACAACCTTTCCTGTAGTGCATTAAATACCTCAGCCTGCCTACAGATGCAGCCTCTGGGTACCCATCCTGTTAGTCTCAATGTGACTCTGAAAAAGAATCTCCTTTTTGTGATGAAAGCAATAACTTTTGGGGGTTTTTTTTCCTCCAGGTAAGACAGGACAGAAAATCTTTGCTGTGAGAGGCAGAGAGTGCTTGTGAAACACACACACACAGATGTGCTCCTCTGTTTTAGCACCAGACAAGCTGTCCCCAGTTGGGCACCTTCCACACAGTGAAATCCCAGGCAGCCAGGCTCACTCCCACTCCACTGGAACTCTCTCTCCAGGCCCACACCTCTGGATTTTCTCCCCACACCCAGCTGGAAGAGCCACCAAAGAGCACCCCCAGCCAGCAGCACATTCCAGGGTGTTGACTCACGGCATCCTCTGCCATTTTTAAATTGTGCTCGTGTTTAAGGCCCACATTTCAGACCTCTTCTGCTCTCTTTTGCTGTGGGCAGCCTGGCTGTGATACCACCCCACAGGGATGGCTGGAAATGGCTCCCTTTTCATCCCAGTCTTTCTGAAGGAAGCACGTAGAAGGCATTTCTCATTGTGCTGCTGTGCACCTGCAGCTGCCGGCCAAGGTCATGAGAGGAAACAACAGAATCCTTCAAGAGCCAGTTCCTTTGTCATCCGAACACAGGCAGGAAACACTGCAAGTGTCTTAAGAAAGTTTTCCTAATGAGCTCTTAGCCCAGCCTTGCAGAAGCCAAAGGCAGATGGTCATTGCAGGTCCCTTCAGCTGAAATAGTCTGCCCTTCATGGCTTGGAGGGAAAGGAGCCCCAACATCTGGCTGTTTCAGACCAATCTCCAGATCCTCATGTTCACAGGGATTTCTGGGCTTCAGAGCACGGGAACAGCCACCAAACCTGGGTCTGAGGTGAGGGCAGGGCACAGATCTGGGTCAGAGCTGCTCTGGCTGAACTGCCCCATCTGCCTGAATTCAGGTTCTGTTGCTCTGCTTTAACCTCAGGAGCCCTTCAGAGGAGACTCTGAGTTATTCTGCAGTATAAATAATATTAATTACCAGCACTTTTATTTCATAGGTACTCGAAGCCCATTTAAAAATATTGCACTCTGTGTGCAAATAATGCATAAAAGGTGAGGGGTTTTGAAAAGCAACTGTTTTAAAATTATGCTTTCTCTTCAAAACAGATTATTAACATTAAATCAGCATAATTTTCTGCTGCATTAAACTGGGGACAAGTGAAAATGGCTGCAAGTCTGCTTGAAGTAATTCGTGAACATTTATCTTTCCTCTTGTTTATTGTAAATATATCTTTATAGAATAAGTTAATTTTGCTACGCAGTTTTATAAGGAGCAGTCAGGAAGACAGATCCTAACGGAGCTGTTCATGCACAACCTTTGCAAACTAGCAGGATCAATCATTTTCCTTTTCTCTGAATTTCCAAAATTAATGTAAATCCTTAGAAGTCAAAGCAAGGATTTAACTGTATTAAATTTTCCATTGTGCTTTTAAATATACATATTCTCTCCTGTGAGATTCTGTCTGGATGTTAGAAACCAGCTCTTACTCTTTTTAATCTCTGTGGAAGTGCACAGGGATGGCCACAGAGTAACCATTTGTACAGTCAAGATGAAATATCAGCAAAAGAAAACTGTCCAGGGCAGATATATTTCAGTATGAATCATTAATTCCTAAAGCTTGCATTTTTTCCTTATTCATTACCCATTTTTCATCCTGTATTACTCCCCCAGTTCACAGAACTGCAGTGAGATCCTCACAGCTCAGAAGTGTTGGGGTGTGGCTGGGGAGAGCATCCCCACACCCCAAACTGAGCAATTATTTTTCCACTGCATTGCAAAGATCAGTCACTGAAATCTGGCACTGTACAGACTCAGCCCCCTGAGGTCTGTGACTGGTTTCCCTGACTGTTTGTAGGGTACATCCTGATGCCAAAACCCCAAACCAGAATACCCAACCCCAAATACTCAGATTTGCACCATCCCTGGGCCTGACAGCTAGGAAGTTATTAATGCAATTATAAGAATCAAATGCTGTTTTATTGATTCTAGGGAAAGGCTGACATTTTTCCATTCCACATTCCACTGCAATGGCTAAATCCAAACCAGTGCAGATCAGAGCAGCTTCGCAGCAGAGGAGACACCAGAGCCTGCAGAGTTTAAATAAAGGCAAAGCCTGGCTGCTGTAGCCTCACACAGATGGCTGCCTTTCAATGGGCTGGGGGGAGAAATCCATCCTGACTGGTTTCCAAGCCATTAGGAGTTCTTCCACATCCAGCCAGTGCCTGAAGAGGCACAATGCCCACTGCAGCACAGAGACAATGCATGGGGGATGGCAGCGGTGCACTTAAACCATCTGCATTTGCACAGTGCTTGGCAGCAAGTGCAGGACTGGCAGCCTGGGCCTGGGGTGTGATAAAGGGAGGGTAATAAATGAGTAAAAGTCACTGAACCAATTTACAAGGCATTAGTGCCTTGGCTCTCACACTTCAGCCCCTCAGCAAGGATTCATCCACAGCAGCTCTCTCCACTCTGCTTCTGGCAGGTGCTCAGCCCCTCCAACAGGTTTTGGAGAAGGCACATCATCGCCTTCCCTCTCCCCATGTGCATTTGAGCAGCACAAAGCCCACCTGGGAGCCCATGCCCTTGGGAGAAGGGTGGCAGCAAGCTGGGAGCAGGGTCCGTGTGACCCGTGGGGAGAGCCTGTGGAGTGTCACACGGGGTCTGCGCGGAGCTGGAGCCCACTCGTGGCACTGCCCAGCCCATCACAGCTCCCACACGGATCACAGGGTGTCCCAGCCACTCCCAGCCAGGGAAACATAGGGAACAGGTGGCAGAGAGAGCTGGGCAGTCCCAGTGGTGGGGTGACACCAGCTGGGCTGGCACCGGGGGCCAGGCAGGGCTATGGCTGCAGCACAGGAGACAGGGAGTGTGTGAGAGTGTGTGTTTATGTGTGTGTGTGTGAGTGTGTGTCTCTGTGTGTGTCTGTCTGTGTGTGTTGGTGTGTGTGTGTGTGAGTGTGTCTCTGTGTGTGTCTCTGTGTGTGTGTCTGTGTGTGTGTGTGTGTGTGTGTGTG
>VXAC01001408.1:92460-148661 GCA_013399225.1 Rhipidura dahli
TGTGTGTGTGAGTGTCTGTGTGAGTGTCTGTGTGTGTGTGTGAAGGCTGAACATGAGCCAGGTGTGCCCAGGTGGCCAAGAAGGCCAATGGCCCCTGGCCTGGATCAGCACTGGTGTGGGCAGCAGGAGCAGGGCAGTGCCTGTCCTGTAGCAGTGCCAGCTTTCGAGGAGCAGCAGGGGGTTTTTACCTCGGGCATCTGGGGTTTCCCGGGTGAGCTGGTGCCTGTGCATAAGGCTGGATGAATGTGCATCAGACTGGAGGCCCCAAGTTTCCCAAAGTCCGTGTTTGTCTCCGCACCTCCCCTGCTGGCTCTGCTGGCCAGCTGACTGTTCCCCATCAGCCATTGGCTCTTCCCCTAACTGAGGGCATAAGTGCCCAGGGGGAGGGAGAGCCGGGGTCATTTCACCGTTTTCTCTTGTGGTTTGCACTTCGTTCTCCTCTATGAGGATTAAAGGTTATTTATTTTAAACGGCAGTGACCCATCTGTCTGTTAACCTGATAGCAGCTGCCACCACGGCTCCTGGAACAGAGCTTAAGAAACCCAGGGGTTTGGAACAGCCTTCACAGAATTAAGCTGGCCAGGACCCCGGGAAAGCTACTGAGGTTCGGAGAGGTGGCTCCCAGTGAGAAAAACAGCACTGTCCCTCTGGGCACTGGTGAGCCACACCTCGAGTGCTGTGTCCAGTTCTGGGCCCCCCAGTTTAGGAAGGGTGTTGGGATGCTCGGATGTGTCCAGAGAAGGGCAACACGGCTGGTGAAGGGCCTGGAGCACAAGTGCTGTGAGGAGCAGCTGAGGGAGCTGGGGCTGTTCAGCCTGGAAAAAAGGAGGCTCAGGGGAGACCTCATCACTCTCTACCCCTCCCTGACAGGAGGGGGCAGCTGAGGGGTTTGGTCTCTTCTCCCAGGGAACAAGGGAGGGACAGGACAAGAGGACACAGCCCTGAGCTGCCCCAGGGGAGGTTTAGGCTGGACATCAGGAAGAATTTCTTCACAGAAGGAGTGACTGGGCTTTGGGATGGGCTGCCCAGGGAGGTGATGGAACCACTGTCCCTGGAGGTGTTTAAGAAAGCCTGGATGTGGCACTGGGTGCCATGTCTGGGTGACAGGGTGGTTTTGGGTCCCAGGGGGGACTCAATGATCTCAAAGATCTTTTCCAACCTGGTTGACTCTGACCCTGTGGCTCTGTGCCTGTGTCTGTGTGTGTGTTTATGTGTTTGTGGGTTCCACAACACAGCCAGAGAGCTCCAACCCTGCATGGCCAAAGCAGGGGAAGAAGGGTGAGCAGTGGTATGACTGCACTTGGAATGCACATGTGGAGATTGGGTCACTGGGGTTCAGGCAGCACAGTGTGAGGACATGAAAGGAAAAACCAGAAACTTCAAGAGGCATCAAGGAAAGCATTTAGGGATGGGTCATCTCGCATCCTGTAAACACCATTTCCCTTCAGGAACTGGTTCATTGGCACTCGCTGGGACAAAGCCCCCGTGAGCCACGTCCCTTCTCTGGCAGTTTACAAGTGGATCCAGCAGTGGGAGGGACACTGGGGTGAACAACAGCCCTGAATGAAAGCAACCCCAGCCAAGTGTGTCACCTGCCTTTTGTTGCACCCTGCTCTTTTCACCCCAGCACTGTAAAGTCTTCCTCTCGAGATAAAACTCCTTCTGCACTTGAGTAGCCACATGAATCCCAGCACAGCAGAGCTATTTGTGTGCTGCAGCTTTTGGGATGACAGCTCTCCTATGCCTGGCATGCTTATTTGGTATAAAGGGTGCAGTTCAAGCAATAATCTGACTTTTTATGTCCCCTGAAGCTCTCATAGAACAGTGAGAGGCATAAAAACAAAATTTCAGTCTTTTTTGAAAGAAAAATCAACATTACTTCAACCAGTCAAAAATCTTCTTCTGTTTTAGAGCTTCCTGGCAGACATTGAACTGCAGAACAATCAAAGAGCCAGAGTGCTGCTGAGTGCAGGGACCGAGATCCTCTGCCCCTGCTCACCCCAGCACTGAAGTCAGGAGCTTGCAGGCTGACCCACTGACGGGGAGAATGCCAGAGGAAAGCCAGGGCCAGGATGGGCAAACAGTTGTGTAAACAGTGAAGGAAGAAAAGGGAAGAGGCCATCGAACCCCTGGTTCTGTCCATGTCCCTCCCCCTGGGGCACTGCTCCCCTCACACTGGTGGGACACACGGGCACAGGGTTTGAGCAGCCCCAGGTGGGGCTCACAGAGGGAAACCTCAGCAGCCCCTCCTGCCCCAGCAGCTCCCCATCATCTCCTGCACACTCTGCTTCTGGGTTATTTTAAATTAATGCCACAGACATAAAGAATGTTTGCACTGCAGACTTTACCAAGAATTAAGATGGATGTTGTGCCTCTGATTTCAGCTCTGGTGTAGCAGAGAGAACCTCTTCTACACCAAAACATGAGCCTCCCATTTCCACCACCAGCCAGAGGGGAAAGCTGGGCTCTTCAACAGCCAACCAACCGAGTTCAGGAATGAAAGGTGACAATTTCCATCCCTTTTGTTTAAGAACAGATTGTGTTGGTTTGAGCTTCTATTTTAAGGGGCATTCCAATCATAACAGAGATGTTCTTCAGGGGGAAAAAAAAACTTCCCTGAAATGAAGATTGTTTATCCAAAACGTTGGTGGAAAACTTTTTCTCAGCATCACACCTCTACACCCGACCTGCCCTTCCAGCTGAAATCCCATGGAAAGGTGAGTGTGCCAGAGTTAGCCTGCAGGCTTGTTGTTCCAAATCCCTGTGCACTTGGCCTTCAGTGAACACATCAAAGGGACTCAGGATTCCTTCCTTCAGCTCCGTGGTGACGCAGTTCCATTTATGGCTCCTGCCCAGGGTGTTACAGAGTGTTAGTACAGTGTGGGTGCATTTTGTACCATCTATTCTTCCCTGTCATTTCCAAACAAGGCAACCAGATCATTCAGGATCATTCCCTGATAAACATTTCAGGAAAAAACCCTGTCCTCATTAGTCTTTATGAAGCACTGGGTCTCATTAAGGATGATGGGACTGTCCCTTTCACGAGAGGTGTGGTGTAGTGAGATGAGTGTGGCACAGCCAGAACAGTGCTCTGGAACACATCTCAGCAAATGCTGTCACACCTCCCCAGCTAACACCCAGTTCCACCAGCAGTTTTTTAAAACTTTAAAAATTTTTAAAATTCCTCAGGAGTTTGTTTATTTGCTTTTATTTAAATACACCTTAAATTAAAAACAAATCAGAGCTACATTGCTTTGTTTAAGAAACCTGACAAAAGGAAGCTGAGTCAGAGTCGCTCCAGGATGCACGCCTCGGGCTGGGACAGAAAGGAAACCAGTGGCCGAGTGGAAATGACTAAGAGCACTGCACTGCCCTGATTAAAGGCCCAGAAATAACATCACAACGTGCTGCAGAGATTATGCCTTCCACATGGAGCAGGAATTGTTATTTTTTAAACCTCAAGTAATGCTCCTTGCAGAGAGGCTGCAGATATTTCAGATGGGAGGGATTTTATAGTGATTAGCTGAGCTGCTCCAAAGCAGCATTTGGGGTTTATTTTTATAACCCAAGGAAGGCCTGTGCTCTCCCCTACCATATTTCCTAACTGGTCAGAAAAATCCTGCCGCAGAATCACTGCTGTGACTGAATTCCCAGCCCTGGCAGACCTTGGCTTGCACAGTGCCTGTAGCGTGCTGGGTTTAGCAAGGCAGACGACTAAGTCTGACTTTTATAAACTGTTACAAAAGCATTCCTGGGCTGTACTGCCAAGGGTAAAACCCTTCCCTAGTGAGAGTCAGATAGTAGGACAAGAATTAAAAGATTATTAGTTGCAGCTGTGTCAATAGCTGTCTTTGGTTTTGATGACTGTGCTTATCAAGAAGAGCTTATTTATCGTAAGGAATGTCACCGTAACTCGAATTACTTGTGAAGAAAAGGAAAACTCCCTCTCAGTGAAAGGCATGGGCTGCTTTACCCACTTTGCTGGGATTTGTGCTAGTTAGGAAAGCAATGAACCTGTTCCTACAACTGTGTTTTCCATGAATTCTTTGAGAAGAAGTGCCCAGAGCGTGACCAAATGGGACAGCGAACAAGCACCAGCCTGGACCAGTGCAAAGCCAACCCCAGCTATGAGCACAGAGCCAGCCTGCTCTGCTGGGCACACAACAAGCAGAGAAACTGGAGCTCCACATCACCTGACCAATCTCCTCAGCAACAGATAAAATCTAATTCTGAAGCAAGGTGCTTTAATCTCACATTTATTCTGTGCACTTATCAACCCCATGACTTTCACTAAGCCACTCACGGGTGTCTGTGCATAGTGAGAGCAGTCAGATTTAACAGATTCAATGTGCTGAGTGAGGGCTGTGTTTCTGCCCATTATAACACATTATTCCTCTCAGCGGGAGCAATTATTACTCCAGGTTCCCAGGAATGTCAAATTCAAACAATGCCCAAGCACCTTTAAAGCAAAGTTGAGTTCTACCCCATCATTTGAGAGAGGGAAGACTATTTTAAAATTTACTAGTCTGGCAAATTGCTCAGACTCCAGCATTTGAATAACACAGAGTTTCATAGAAAGAGATGCTGATCTGAACAGACATACCTAACCCAGGTGCCACAGAGTCCCAGGGCAGCAGCTAATGAACATCTGTGGGAAAAGCACCTGGAAAGAGGCAAATGATCCAGTGAGGGCAGCTGGATACAACATGGAATAAAACTCATACAGCAGAGCTGAACTGAAAAGGGCCTGATGTCCTTTGGAGAAAGGAAAACACCGTGAAACACCAAGTAAATAATTGTCACTCCTTTTGCTCGTGCCACCATCTCCATCCATGAGTCACACAGCCAGTGTGTGCTGAGGTTTCTCTTCATTTCTTACCTGTTCCCTTCACCTCCACAAGCCAGACTGTTAAATAACATTTCATATACAAAATCAGGCACCTAAAAGGTGCCTGCCAGTGTTGTCTGATCATGCAAAGAATTTTTCTCATTAGCAGAACTTGTGTGAATCAATAACATTTTTGAAACATTACCCTCTGGCTTGCAAAAGGCATGAGCCACCAAAGAATTTTCCAAAGTCTTATGATTTGGCCCCAGTGACAAAGTCTGAAAGTCTAAGATCTACAAGAAATCCTGCTTGCCAGCATTTTGTGTCAGCAGCTTTAAAACATGGTGGCATTCACTGCCTGGGAGGGACAGCAAAGCAAGTGTCTGGGATCAGCCAGAGGGCACAGGGCACTCTGAACCAGCAGGGGCTCTGCTGCTGGTAGAGGGGGCTGCAAACATTGGTTCTTCATTCCATAAAACCTCGATGGACCTTTCCTCAGAGCCAGAAAGAAAACCTAAAGGATCAGTTTAGCAGAGATGAAATCTAGAAAGTATAATGGGAAGGGTTTAGATGGTAAATCAAGTCTCTAAAATGTCAGTGGGGGTATCTTCCTCTTAAACTTACAAATGGTTTTCAGTTTTCTATTGAGCTCTGAAGCAGAGCATGTGAAAAGGCTTTTAGAAACTTTCTCACTTCTTGTCTTGAACTTTTTGGGGGAGATGAAGCTAATCAGATAATAGGAAGGTAATTTAGCAGGCACAGAAACAGACCTGGAGAGCCTCAGCCTGTTGCCTCGGGGCACACAGAGAGCCCTGGGGCCTCCTCTTTTCCCCCTGAGCAGAGGGGATGGCTCCCTTCCCTCCTCCTTCCCTTGGAGCAGCTGAATGTCACCCTCACTCCCAGGCCCCACACAGGGACATCAAAGGTACCAAGGGCTGTAAATGCAGCTGGAGCCCCTTGCAAGGATAAATCCTATCTGGGCCCCTTGTCTGCTGGGGGCACCAGATTATCACAGAGCTGCATCCTGACCAGATCATGCACTTCCCAGGAAAACCCCTATCAGCATCTCCCTGCTCCTCTCTCAGCAGTGACACAGCTTCAACAGCTTCTTCTCCTGCAAGGAAACTGGAGCCTGTGAGCTCCTTACACAAGACTTTGAAAAATGTCTCCTTTTTTTTTAATAATTAATGTAACAAATTCCTTTAGAAGCCATTCATCTTCACTGCTGTACACCATGAAAATGTGGAACAATCTGACCAACCTCAGCCTTCTGGCAAGGCAGGAAATCAATGCCACCACCTGTGCTGGACTGTGGTGACAAATAGGGGCAAGAGAGTATTTAACTGTGGAATAACATTAAAAATTTAATTCAATAATTAAAGTTATTAAAGTCATACTTAAGATACATTGAACATTTGCCTACATTTGTTATAAGTGGTTCAAAAGGGTGAGTTTTGAGTAAGCCCCTCACTCCTCAGTTTCCTTCTGCATTATTTAGTGGGAAGGATTATTTAGTGAAAAAAAAATCATTATTTAGTGAAAAAAAAATCCTCTTTCATTTGCACTGCACAATGCCAGAGCTACACCCTTGTGTTCAGTTTGGTACTGAAGCTTCCCCTGCCCTGAGTGGTCTCCAGACTCAGAACTCACCATAACCAAGGTGTTATGAACATTTTCCCCTTCTGAAAGGCCCACCTACACTGCCTTGCTCCTCAGGTCTTCACTTCACCTGTGAAAAATACTGAGAATTTCATTTTTACATCCAGCACTGACAGAGCTTAGCAGGAGCCCAGTCTCATCAACAGGAAGGTTTTACCTTTCTGGTTTCCAGGTATAAAAATTCTTATAGGTGGGACACTTGCAAACTGCTCTGAAAACCCTGTTTGTGCAAAGCAGGCACACTCTGTGCTGATCCAGTGTCAGACACCAAAAGTACCTCTCAGATATTCACCAGTTCCTAAAACTCTCCCTGAAACAATGCGAAATAACAGACCAACTCTGGTGGCTCTCTCAGAGCCAGTTTCCTTTTATTCAGTTCCCTCATTAGAGTCAGCAACAAATAAGTAGATAGAGCAATAATAAGACTCAGTTTATCTTGTTTCCTCCACTCCCTTTTCTCACTGTATTACTAAGACTTGGAACAATAACAGGATGCCGGGATGCAGGATGGGAAAAGGCTGACTCCCAGCTGGAAAACCTTGGAGGCTGGAGAGCTGAACACTCCCAGTATTGCTCAATGAAAAAAGAAGTGGATTTTTCTATTTGATCTTCATTTTTCGTATTCTGCTTAACATTTTTGGGATACTCTTGGGTTCAGTTTGCCTGATTTGGTACCAGACCGAAGCTCTGCCACCTTGGACTCGGGTAAGAGATAAAAGTTATTTTCTGTCCTTCAGCTATGGAGTTCATTTCAATGGGTTTTTTAACTCCACCCAAATTATTTTCCAATGTCCTAATTAATTTGAGAAAACCAGCAAATGGGCTATGAATTTTATATATATCCACCAAATCCTTTGGGCCTTGCATTGATGGCACCCACAGCAAGTTGAGCACAAACAGCAGAGATGTTTACAATTGACACTGGAAGAGGAAAATCTCTGGCTTTGTTGGGTTATACCACAATATTCACAGATTGTGTAAAAAAAAGAGATATTCATTGCTTTTTTTGGAGTATTGTGCTGTAATATCTAAATTGTGCTGCTCATTTTCATTCTTAATGGAAAAGAGGTGAAGATGGTGCTGCAAATTGCACCTGTGAAGCCTTTAGGAAGGGATTTCACTCGTGGTGGGGACAGCTGCAGGTCCAGGACTGTTTGCAGTGAGCTGGGGTGCACTGGGCTGTGATTTGATGCAAATGTTTTACTGAGGTGGGGATGGATTTGGGGACTTTGCTGTGCCCAGGGCCAAGAGGTGACAGCCATGAGCACTGGCCAGCTCTGGCAAATCTGTTTAAAGCCAAGAGGGGAGTTTATACAAACTCAGGTCAGTGATTTGGCCTCCTAATTCCCCAGTTTAAAGCATCCCAGGTACTTCAGCAGCCTAACACTGGAGTGCCAGGCTTTACAGACCCTGTTCTAAAAGACCAGCCATTCTTATTTCAGAGGGTTCTTGATCTCAGTGGCTCACAAAGACACGTTTTTTTCCTGATGAGTTATTTTATGAGCAGTGGCTTGACACAAGAAGTTGGTTGAAAAGGCTTTTATCTTGTCCTTAAGCCATGGTAGCAGGTCCCTGAACTAACAAGCTTGCTGAACAGCTTGCAGAGACAAAGCATTTATGCATAAGAGATGAACTGATAGTGGATTTTCTGTAAGAAATCTATTCTGCAATAGTGGGGCTGTCAGTGTGCACAGCACCTCACTGTGCTGGCTGTCACGCTGTAATAAAGATAAAGGAAGGAAAGAAATGCAAGGAAAAAAAGATTAAGATATGGAAGAAGATGAATTTCTGTGAGAAATCCTCTTCCATTCTTAGCTTCCAAAAACATTCCAAGCTGGCTGTTTCTGCAGTTAACAAAGGTATAGTTAATCAGAGTGCCCCTGCCCCCTGTGAATATAAATCATTAGGTCAGCATTTGTAAAAGCACACAGTATTTTAGGTGTTCATGCAGGAAAATATATTAGACAAAAGCAAGGATGCTCCAATGATTTACAAAAGCTTCTCATCTTGGGTTAATTCGTGCCTTGTAACAACAACCCATACACCAGAAACAAATCACAGAAATGCTGACTTGGAATTTATCTCTGGTATCTCCAGGAGGTTCTTTTAATCCTGAAATAAAGGTGACCCACAGGAGAAAAGGACACAGGATTCATTTAGCATCTGAGAGCCTTAGAACAGCAGTTTACTGTAGAGAAGAACGTGAAGTTACAAGCAATAAAACAAATTAATTTGAAAGCAAAGGATAAACTCAATTAAAAAATCATCCCTGCTTTGCCCACAAAGCCACAAACCTGCGGTTATTTTTCAGGCTGCTACAGCTGCACTGCAATGCAACAGGAAGCATTTCCCAAAGCTTTGTTCTTTAACAGAAGACCATAAACCTGTTTTTTAAACATTTTTAAAACAAATGTCAGCACTGAAATTGTGTCCTGGAAGAAGAGCATGTCCCCGAGCAACGTGCAGCTCTCAGAGTGCTGGATGTGGGGCACAGAGGCAGCTGGGGCAGGGCAGAGTTAACAGCCCTGCTGCCAACTTTGCTTCACATCCTGCCTCTGCTGAGGGAAACTGCTCTGGAAACAGGATAGAGGTAAAAATCACGGGGCATGGCTCACAAACTGCTCTGATTTACAGCCCTCGTGGAACAAAGGACTTCACTGCCCACCCATAAATCAATTACTTCAATTAATATTTCACATTAAAAATAGAAAAACCTTGGTAAAATTCTCTTTTCTTGTCAGGGTATGTGTCTACAGAACTACAGGCTTAAGTCAGGCCAGACAATACTTAGTATTTTCTAAAAGGGCAGAGGTTCACAGAATCCAGGTAACTGATTATTTCTGGCAGCTGAGGTTTCTGTAAGGAATCTTCACTCTATTTTCATCATAATTCCAAGTTTTGTTCAGGTCCTAGAAGTTTAATTCAGAGGTTCCAGTGTTACTGCCAGGAAGAAAATAAGAGGTTCCTCAGTTTTGTGAGAAATTTGTTGGGCATGAAATTACTTTGATGTCTTTTTTTTCTTTTTTTTAAACAAATGGGTTTTCCTTGTTATCCTCGTGGGTTTGCAAACTGAGAACCCCTCAAAGTTTAGTGCTGGTGTGAGCAGTTTCCCTTCCTGCCCTGAGCACAGCAGAGAGGGATTCTCAGTGCAGGCTGGTGCCCAGCTCCCAGCCACTGGAACAGTTCCCATACAGGCCTTGGGGAGCTGGAGGAGAGCAGACCTCAGCAAGCCCGGAGCTGGACACATGTTTATTCCATGAAATGTTTTTCTGATCCACCTGTGGGCTTCCCTCCAGGGCCCTGCTCCTCCAAGGGCCATGCAGGTGTAGCAAACACAGAAAACAAAGGCTCTGGTGCCGGGCTCACCACCAGGAGCCACCAATTCTGCTGCCAAGGAGCTCTTAGGGGTCCCTCTCCAGAGCCTGTCCTCAGCCCTGGCACAGAGCCCTGGGTCCCACCCAGTAATGCTGGCAATAAAGGTGTGCAAAATGAGGGCACTTCTGTCCAGGAACTGCCCTGTCCAGCCATCCAGGAGGGACCCAGGCAGCCCCATCTCCCACCCCCAGACTGTCCCTGCCGGGGCTGGAGCCCCCTCCCAGCTCCAGGACCCAGCAGGTGCTGCTTGGCTCCCTACACACACACTCAGTCAGAGCAGGATTCCTCCCCAGCTCCAGCCCAGGTGTCCCATGGCAGAGTCTCAGAGGTCTCATTCCATAAAGCCATTTACTCCCAGGGTAGTAACACAGAACAGTCTGGGCTGGTGCCTGCCAGGAGGGGTCCCAAACAAGGAACCCCTGGGCTTTTATCCCCTCAAGACTGCCAAGGACTCCCTCTCCCTCCTGAGCTCCTGCCACGTCTCTGGCTGTGCCACAGCCCCCTGTGCCCTGTGCTGTGCCCCCTTTCCTGGGGCTCCAGCCTGAGCTGCCCCCAGAGACCTGTACAGAATGGATTCCTCATCACACCTCTCACCTCTGCACATCCTGAACTCTGCAGTGAGGCCAGCCTTTCAACATGAAAAATTAATAAAAGATTGTGAAGAACCTTTTTGCAGTTCTTCAATGTAGGAATACAAATTAGCCCCTTTCATTTGATTTTCACTCATCTGCATCTGAATTTCAGATCTGTCAATAAGAATGGAACTAGCAATACTTTGAATGCAAGCTTGTGCTGAATGTGTAAAGTTCTCTCAGACTCCTGAAATGGAAGTTGTTTGTGCCACGCGTCTGATCTGTACATTTGCTGCTGTGCACATCTCTTGGGCAGGCAGTGAGATTTGGGGCCCAGCCCTGACAGGTGCTGATTAGGACATTCACAGGACCTGGAGCAGCTCAAGCCCTGAGATTTCTAGGGCTGGCAAGGACAGGAGAAGGGCACCAGGGCAATTTATCCCATCATTGCACTGCCTACACTTCAGTTTTGGTGCTCTGAGAATACCCCAGTAATGTTTACCATCAGTAAACCAGAGAGAGTCAGGTGAACAAACACTCTGGAAGACTTTTTTCCAGACAAGTATTTTTGTGTGAGACGGAGAGCAAAACTCTTACAATAGATTAGCAGCTGCATGTGAAACCTTTGTCAAGTATTATCCACAAAAATCTAGAACCTGCAGTGAAAAATTACTGATATTTTAGAGAAGACAAGCATGGTCACCTGGACAAGTTAGAGCAATTGCACAGGTACCTTCCCAAAGAGCAGCAGAGAGGAAAGAGTTTTCTGACCCAGCACCGCTATCTGAAGTGCCAGGAGTCAGAGAGCACCATCGTAGTTAGAGGCAGACAAAAGGGCAGAAATGTTTTAAATGTGTTTTCAAAACCCAAAGAGGTCAGTTTTAGTGTCCCAGCTGTCACCAAGACCCTTCTGTTCATGCCCAGTTTCCCCAGCATCCTCTGGCACAGCTCGAGGTGACAGAGGGTTCCTGTTACACGCTCTGTTTGTTAGAAAGCCCCAAACCAGCAGTGGCCCACCTGGCTCTATCCCCACTCAAGTCCCCCATTTCTCTGCTTCCTCGTCTCTCCCAAGCCCACAGCAGCTCCTGGAGAGGTGTTCCTGGGTGCTGGCAGAGCCCACCAGGTGTGAGGTGGGTTATGTGCAGCACACAGGGCCCCTCACCCCATTGTGCCTGGCAGTGGGAAGGGAAATTCCACTTGCAGCTCGTGTCTGGAGGATACACTCGAATTCCTGCTCCTGCCTTTGTCCACATTTCCAAGCAATGCTCTGCCAGGAGCAGCCTTCCTTTTCCCCTTCCTTTGACGATGCTATCTGCTGTGAGTCTGGGCTCTGGGAATCCTGGAGGAGCACAAAGTCCACCTCACAACGCTGGGCTCGAGGAGACCCAGGGCCCGGTGCTGCTGCCCTGCAAACGATGGGAAATCCTGCCATTGATGGGAAGGGCTCCTGGGGTGGGCTCAGCTCCATCAGCAGAATCCCCACTGGCACACAGCTGATGGCTGGCTTCTCCTTTCTGTTTGTGGGATCCTTCTCCCTCCACCTCCAGCCCTAGACCTGAACTCAGAAGATATTTGCATTATTGTTCTGGCTTTTGCTGTCATCACCTTCCAGATACACCTGGTCTATCTGCCAGAGAATCAGTTTGTCGTGACTTGTTGATCTTAAAGGCCTTTTCCAACTTCAACAATTCTGTGATTCTGTGCTAGGATTAGGCCAAGCAATCAATAATAATGTATCAGAGTTCTCAGCACCTCCCCTATGAACCCAATCCTACAACGAATTAGTGCATATTAGCTGTTTGCTCAGTGCTGTTAATTTAGGGGTTTAAGCTCTCATTAAAGCACAAATAATCATTGCTTCAGTATCATTCAGATGGTCAGTGCACTCCTCCTCAGACACTTGTCCAGCACACAAGTTAAGAAGTGAAGACAGAGAGCACAAGAGCTGGAGTGCTTTTTGCAGTGGGTTCATTTTACAAAGACAAAAATGTGAACTCGACAGGGTCAGAGCTATCTCAGAGCTCCATCCTCTGCAGCACCATTTAACAAACACCTTTGCTTTGCACCCTGCATTTGCCAGCAGCAGCTTTGGTAAAAGTTTAGAATTAGAACCGATACTGAATTACTGAATTGCACTTGGACTTCAGTGCCAAACAAGAAGAAAGGGACACGTCTCTCTGGAAGATATTGCCTCATTTCCCTGCTCTGAAGTGATGAGCTGCATCACCTGCCAAATATGGACTGACCTTCAGCTTCTTTAGATGACGAGAAAGGGTTTGTTCACACCAGAAAGGGGTTTTCAGTGGCCAGGACTAAAACGTGAGCTGTGGCAGAAATAAATGTTCCACTTACACAGCCTCTAAAGAGAAAAGTTCCACCTCATCTTAAGAAATATCTTTGTTAAATCACAACCACTCCCACATGGAAGCAAATCCACACAGAAGAGAGTCACACAATTTACAACAGCTTTCCTCATCTTTTTCAGCTTCCCCGTGTCTGAGGCCCAAATTTTCAGGCTCTCCAGCTTCCCTTTGTCAGCACATTAAAGTGGAAATTTGCTTCCCTAGTTTTATTTTGATTTAAAGATGAAATTTTCCTGACAAGAGCTAAGCTGTAACTAAAACTATTGAAAGACTCATTGTAAATTCACAAGAGCAGTAATAATATCATTTGCATCATCTCACAAACATGGAGATTATAACAATGGAAATGTTCCAGGAAAGGACCGTAACTATAGGGATGGACATAAAAGGTCTTAAAGTTAATTAAGCCTGGTCTACAAGTCTTGTTGGATAAGGGCAGGAAATAGAGAAGAATGAACTGACATTTGAATGAGATGTTTTAAAAAGGGAGAAAAATACTGAACACCAAAAAAAGTCTATCCAGACACACCCTGGTTTTTTAGCCTCTTGTCCAGACAGAAAACAAGAGATTTATGTATATGCACATGCTTTCTTTATCTGCCACAACATTAATTTTCAGAGGAAATACTAATGCATTCAGCTACCCCAGAGAATACCCTGGGCACAGGAATGAGCACACGCAGCCAGCTGAGCACGGTTTCTCTGCTGCAGATTACTGTTAGTACAGTAAATACCAATTACTGTGACCTGGGTGTGATGTTCGTGTTCCAGACAGATACTTTTGCTCTTGAGCTTTTGTTAAAGGAAAACAGGGAGAAAAAAAAAAAAATCTTATCTGCTGTAAACACAGCTACATTGTGCTTTTTAAAAAATGATATTTATTGCAAGGGGTTCCTCAAAGGAGAGGGACTTTTCCTTAATGAGGGGGACTCAGCTGGAGCTCTGTGCTAGGAGGCCTCTCTGATATCAAGGATTTATGTGGAAGCAAAGGGCAAGTGGAGAAAGCTTTTCAATACATTATTTCTATAGGTACCTTATTTTGTTTCAGCTTGGCCAAACTCTGAAACACCCAGGGGCAGCTTCAGCCTCTGGGAGCTGAGCCAACCAGGGGGAGCACCAGAACAGACCCAGTCTGAAAGGTGCACACAATTTACTGTGGGGAGCACAGCTTCTGCTCAGAGAGGCTGGAGAAATCTTTTTAATGATCACAAACACCCCCAGGATGCCCAAACTATTCCAATTCTGCACTGGAACAAGCAAATAATTCTTGGAGGATTCTCTTGTCCTCCTGCTCCCCAAAAATCAAACGGCATGGGACTGTGGGGGGTGCTGGGGATGAGGGGGCTCAGTGAGACACCTGCACCTCTCTCTGTCCCACTGGAGCCACCTCAGGTTGGGATAAGCAAAAGGGAACTGGCTCAGAGCAAGGGAAGGCAAAGCTGAATCTGCAGCCAGGTAAATATGTCACAGAGCCTGACAGAGAGCCCCTTCCCAGGGGGAGCACATCCCATCATCCCTGAAATTTGCTTTTGGATGCCAGGAAGGGAATAAGTTTCTTGCCTGTCTGCAACACAGGCACTTCATCACTGTTTTCAGCATCTGTCTTTATCAATAATTGATCCAGATGGGAGGTATCTTCTTCGTGACTTTTTATCTTGGACAAGGGATGCAGAAGGGGAAATGCCTGCAGTTCCAAGCTGTGCACGCAGGGTTATCCCACCCATCTTATCAGCTCCCTTCAGAGCAGGAGGGCTGCAGTTAACCCAGAGTTAACCCCTCAGAATGGCTCTGGCTTCAACAGTACTTGGCAACTGTCATCACAAGACATGTGGCCAAGAACAAGTTTTCTGTCATTTGATTGTTTGTTTCACCCCTGCAACATCTGCAAAGTAAATAAATCATACCAGTCAGAGGTACTGTGGGACTTCTGATCTTAAAAAACAGAATGTTCCAAACCCAGAGAGCTCAGAATCTCTGTGACATCGCAACAGTGAGGTGAGAATGCTGTGTACCAACCCCCAAACACTGCCTGTGGGTTTGAGCACATTCCCTAAACACCAGAATACTCCTGCTCCTCCCTCAGCCCTCAAGAACCTGCTGCCAGGGACCAGAAGCTGAAAAGAGCTACAGCAGAGTAGTTTGTGGCCTTAAACTCCATGGGATCCTTGCTGTCAACAACCAAGGGGAAGCCAATATTTTCTGTTTGTGATATTTTTATTTGCTATGAAACAGCATCAAAAATTGGTTTAATAATTTATTCACAAATGAGCTTCAAAATATTTCAGCAGCTGTGTTTACACTGGGCACTGGGCTTAAGCACATTTTATCCCTTGTTTTATTTTGTACTGACATATTTGCACATGAAGTAAAAGGCTTTATGCTTGGAAGGACTGGACAATACCATTTCTTTAAAGGACTCCAATGCATGTTGGGAATACTTCAGGGAAAGCAAAGCATTATGTGGCTACAGGAGAAAGACCAGAGTCAGAACCCTTAAGCAGCACCAGAACATCTCAGTGCTTCATGCATTGTATCTGCCCCATTTCAAACTGGTTCTCATCAGCTCTCAAGTGTCTCTGCAGTTTCTGTGGTGACAATCAGCAGCTGCTGTGGTGACAATCAACATTGTCATGAAAAATTACCAAAGCCAGGGACTCTGCACTCTGGATTCTGGCAAATGAGCAAAGCAGGGATCCTGGCATGCTGAGAGTGGGAAATGAGGAAGATTCTTTAACTCACCTCAGGTTGAGTGGGGACCTCCACATGTGTTTCTCTCCCAGGCAGAAGGTCAGCAGATCTACCAAGACTGGAGGCTTCTTGCTGAACATACCAGGATGGTCACAGGAAAGCAGCCATCCATTTAAACAACAATTAGTTGCATCACCAAAGTGATGAGAAGGAATTCTGTAGTGTCACTGCTCCTTTTAATGACCTCAAAGCATTGTTTTACCTCCATCACATGTCATCCACAGCAAACAATCCTCAGTTAAACTCTCATTTCTACAACAGAAGTCATTCAAGAATTATTAATTCAGCTAATCCAAAAATAGTGCTTCCTCAAAGTCCCTGAAAAGACCAGACCAGTAACAGAAACATTAACTTCTCTATTTTATTTGCTTCTCAATTGCCAGATTTACAAGAAAGAAACTCAGATAAAAACCAGGTTACTACAAATTGACAGGAAAATTATTTGATTAAAAATGAGAATAGGAATCAAAGGTTGTGCACATGACCCAGAGGAGAAGCTCCTTGTGGGTGGCTCATTTTCCTGGGTAAGATTTTTGACATGACATAGAAAAATAAATCCTAGACTTTCTCGACCTGTGTGGAAGTTGCACACTTTTGCACAGACTCTGCAAGTCTCCTTCCATTAGGTCACATAGGGATCATTTGCACAAACAGAAGGGTTTCAGATGCCCAGACATGCTTAAACCAATACTGCTCAACAAAAGGCTGCAGGTACCGCAAGAACACAGAACAACCAGGCAAAGCCTATCAGCCCATCTCTTCCAAATCTTCACAGGCAAAGAGATTCTTTGAGGTTTTCTTGAATTCTAACAGAAGCCAAACTCAGAGCTGACTCTGAGCTGTGCAGGTGTTGTATAAAGGGAAATCAAGATCAAGGCCAAACAAATGTGTATTTGTGAACAGGAAATTGAATCTGAACCTACACCAGCAACACACATTCAATCATCTTGTAACAAATCCATTTTTTATCAGATAGGAGGCAGGTAGGAGCATAGCCAGCACCCTCCAGACTGCAAATGTGCTTTTGAAAGCTTTTGGAAAATGCACATTAAAAGAAATTAACTAGAAATTCAGAGAAACCAGCAGAGGTTAAAAATCCTTCCACCTTTGAGATTTTGGGCTTTGGTTCTTCACTGTCTGACAAGACTCTCTCAACTCAATGGAATTTATCAGCAAGGAACAAACAAGATCATCCTTCCTCACTCATTCTGTTTACACCCAAAGCCCTCCTGGACCAAACATTTCCTATTTCCAGCTTACACTCTGCCTTCTCCGAGGATCCACTTTAAACCAGCAGGCCACTCACTGAAATGCCAGCAGGGGTGTCAGGATCTCTGGGAGGCCCTTGGGGTAGATTCATTTTTGCTCCTCACCTATCTTAGGGCACAGATTGTCACTCACTAGCTTGGAGAGTGGATTTGTTTCTTTCAAAAGAGAAAGAAAAAAAAATACATGAAAAAAGGGAAAAAAAGGAGAAAAAGAAAAGAAATCCCACCAAACCAGGTGTTGCCTCTCCCATTTTTTCCCAGTTCTGTATCTGAGATAACAGAAAGACTGGGAGCACAATTTGGTTGCCTGCTTTCCACTGAGGCAATAAATCGTTAGTGTATACAAAGATTTATTTACAGGGCTTTTATAGCCAAATTTCTTCATTTCCAGAAGAGAAATCTGTCCTAGCTGAGGAGTCCATCCACCCATGATATGAAGCTGTATTTTGCATCATCCAGGAGAAACTTTCTGGTGAGCTAAATGGACAAGGAGAAAACCATTAATACATCTCCCCCAGACCTACCAGAAATGTGGAGCTGAAATCACGAAGCGATTTCAGATTAGAATTAATTCTTTTTCCCTGGAAAGAAAAAAAAAAAGGGGAGAGCCAAAGTCAGACTTTTTGTCCTCACGTGTGTTTATACACTGCTCCAGCATCAACACCAAGAACTGAGCAGCACCACGAGTGCTCTCGCAGCACTGGTATTTTTAAAGGAGCGCGTTTACTTAAGATATTGCTGAAGTGTCTGTTCATTCAAAGGTACTATCCCAAGCAGAAAATGTCATTTTCCAATCGGTTTTCAGGCAGGCATTTGCACTCCAGATTGTTCAGTCATCAAAGTGGCTCTTTGCTTGAAGGACCAATCGCTGCACATAAAATGGCATTTTAGAACCAGTTCCAGGCAGGCAATTGCACTCCAGACTCTTTAGCGATCAGTGCACATCACTTCTCACATGCATAAAGTCGGCACAAGGACAATCAAAAACCCAACCCCAGGCAGTGAGGCACGGGGCCTGTTGGAAGCAGCTGATGTGGAAGGGAGCAGGGAACAAGCAGCGCCGTGTTCCCAGGAAAGGCCTGTTCGGATCGCTGGGAGGGACATGTGACAGACACAGAGCAACACCGAGTCCTGCCCCGAGGCCAACTGCATCGAAAATGCACAAAACCCCGATTCCTCTGAGTCAAAGGCTGCACGATTTCCTGAGCCAGCTGTTCTCGGTGTCCCTGAGGTCTGAGGAGCTCCGCGGTTCCCGCTGTCCCTGGGCGCCCTCAGCTCCCGTCCCACGGCAGCCCCGGCGGCGCCGCGGCTGAGCCCGGGTCTGAGGGCAGCGGGACCGGCACCGACCACAGCCGGGCAGGGACCTGCTGCTGCTGCCCTGGGCCTGCCCTGGCACCGGTTCCGGGCTAAAGCCACACCTGGGGACACTTCTGCTGCTGCCCTGGCCCTGCCCTGGCACCGGCTCTGGGCTAAAGCCACACCTGGGGACACTTCTGCTGCTGCCCTGGGCCTGCCCTGGGCACCAGTTCTGAACTAAAGCCACACCTGGGGACACTTCTGCTGCCGTGGCCCTGCCCTGGGCACCAGTTCTGAACTAAAGCCACACCTGGGGACACTTCTGCTGCTACCCTGGCACTGCCCTGGGCACCAGCTCTGAGCTCACAACCACACCTGGGATCCCTTTTGCAGCTCTCCTGGGTGCTGGGCACAGCCATGGGCACCAGCTCTGAGCTGAGGGAACTGGGACAGCAAAACCTGAGGCCATTGTCACTCCTGCCTCGGGTCCCTGTCAGGACACCACGAACACATTTCAGCCCTCTGTGCTTCCAGGAGCCCCTTTGGAAGAGATAAGGTTCTTTATCTGCCTGCAGGACTCAGGAGAGACACGAGGAGCTTTATTAATCCAGGATTGCACAGCCTTTTGTGGCCCCTGAAAGGCAGCATTAGGAATTGCCAAGGCTATTTTCCTTTGATAATGTTCTGCCCTCTCACCAAAGCTCCAGCTCTGCAAAGACAAAGATCATTTATCCCCCTCCTGTGTTTGCTGTGCTAACTTTCTGTCTCTTAGGGCTCACTGCACTCACACGTTTAGTTTTGCTCTTGCCCATCATACAGATGGGACATTAATGTTAAAATGGCTTCTGTGTGGCCAGGCTGCTCAGAACCATTCTGCTCCCTGAGACCAGGTCACACTGTGCCCTGTCTATCTGCTGTGGTTTCACAGAGCACTGCAATTTCGGAGGTGTTTAGAGAGTGTATCAAAGAATATTTTCTGCATCTGAAAAATACTTTTTCAGTGCTGCCTACTCCAAGAAAGACTAATTTTTTTCCTATGGGGTTTTTCATTTCCACTTACATCATTCAGTTTCCAGGAAGTAAAAATAATCTTTCATTTCCAGCCTTTCTCACAATCAGTTATGCAAATTATCCCAACAACATGGACACAACCCTTTTAAAATGTGTTTCTTTTCTTGGGTATGACAGCCACTTCTAGCAAATTTCTCTCTCAGGATGTTCATTATCACTGCTCTACCACTGTTTGGGTTTTTTGGATGCCGAAAAGTTCTCAAAGATAAGCATAAGGGTTTAGTATGATCGACCAGAAAAATACATCATTTCAGAGGCAAGTGTCCCTCATTTCCTAAAATCTCTGTTCAGAAGCCTGGTTTAACCTTTGTTTAACATACAAGTATAGAACAAATTTCTTTGCCAACTAAACTACCCTTGCATTAGCATTAATATACATTTTTAGAGTGAGAAGCAAACTAGGTGAGAAGCAAATACCAGGAAAAAAAAAAAAGAACAAAAACCATAAATGTTCATAAGAATATTTCATCCAATGTGGTTTCATTACATGGAGACTGTATTTATACCAGCTGTTCATCACCTTTACAGTTGATTACTTGCCAAAAAGCTGTAAAAGCAAACTTTTAATTAGTACAGTATTGTCTGTATCTCCACCCGACATTTTTTTAATAATTACTCCCAGTCTGGAAGTAGAAACTGCACTATGTGAGTCATGTGTCACATAAATCACTTTGAATACCAGAATTTCTCAGTTAACTGTCTATAGTACCCTGCAGACCAAGAGTTATTTGCTAAAATAATTCAACACATAAAATGAATCATATGGGTGGGAAAACCCATCATGTGCTGCAAGAAAATTTAAGAGCAAAGCCAGAAACTCAGCTGCTTGAATAAACCATTGCCTGCTAACTTTCAGGAACATTTCTGGTTCCTGATTAGGTTGAAAGAAGCTGGAACTGTTGGGCTATCAGCCAGGGACAGAGGGATAACTGGGGGTTGTGTGAGGGCCGAGCAGGGCAGGGACTTGTGGCAACATCCAGGAGATCCATGAGCATTCCAAAGCTGTGCTGGAAGCCTGGGGGGTCATTGCTTGAAGGGATGCACCGAATTCCCTCCCCTCGATCCTGGCTGTCCCAGCAGACACAGGAAGAAAGGAAAAGCTGATCCCTACAGGAAGAAAGGAAAAGCTGATCCCTACCTGTTAATAATCCCCTGTTATCCCTCAGAAACGTTCTCATTGTGGCTCCATGGGAATGCATTCTCCTGCTCAGGCATGGGAATGACCCCTCCTGCTGCTGCCTCTGGCAAGTCAGGTGAGAACTTCTGGGAAGGAGAACTGTCATGGCCAGTAAAGAGAGCATTTCATACAGATGGTCAAGAGCTGGCTTCCTTGGAATGGGACATCCCTGGAACAGGGCATCCCTGGAACGTGGCATCCGTGAAACGGGACATCCCTGGAATGGGGCATCCCTGGAACATGGCATCTCTGGAACAGGGCATCCCTGGAACATGGCATCCCTGGAATGGGGCATCCCTGGAATGGGGCATCCCTGGAACATGGCATCCCTGGAATGGGGCATCCCTGGAATGGGACATCCCTGGAACATGGCATCCCTGGGACGGGGCATCCCTGGAATGGGGCATCCCTGGAATGGGACATCCCTGGAACATGGCATCCCTGGAACAGGGCATCCTAGGAATGAGGCATCCCTGGAATGGGGCATCCCTGGGACGGGGCATCCCTGGAATGGGGTATCCCTGGGACGGGGCATCCCTGGAATGGGGCACCCCTGGGACGGGGCATCCCTGGGACGGCGTATCCCTGCAATGTGGCTCCCCCACCAGGACAGAGCCCTCATCCCCCCGCAGGGCCCCGCTCCGTGTGCGCTGCCAGGGACGGGCGTTCCTCAGCGCTGCGAGCGTTCCGTGACGGGCCCCACGGCAAAGGCTGCCCAGGGGACAGCGGAGCCACGGAGGGGGCGGCCCCGGGGCCAGCCTGTCCTGCGGGGCAAGGCACCTCCCATGCCCCCAGCCAAGAGGGAGCTCCGGTGTGCACGGACATTTTCCCAAAATGAGCAGCTTGAAAGGTGCCAGAGGTGAAGCAGAAATCTGTTTTTGCAAGAGGCTCTCCCACCTCCGTCTGTGTTTGACCTGCACTGCCAGAGGCAGCCAGGGTCCTCCAAACTCCTGCCAAAGGAGCCCTTCACTTACCGGGGAGGGTGGGCACATGTGAACAAGGAATCCGTCAATGAGGAGTTAAAGGAATTGAAGCCTCCTTAAAATCTGCAAACCCAAAGATGGACGTGCTGAGTGAAAGGGGTAGCTAAAGTGTCAGCTGAAATGCACATATATCTAAATAATTCAGTTTATAAAACCAGCATTTTCTGGTTTAAAACTTCCAGGCAGCAGCTCAGCACAGCAGGAGAGCTCCACTCAGCACAGCAACAAGACAAAAGGACTTTAAACACTCCAGTCTGTTCTTTGGCAGAACCACAGCCCGTGCTGGTTGGTATTGTCCAACTGGCTTCCTTTGGTTATCATGTTTTGTAGTTTTATGGATAAAAGTCAGACCTAGGCAATCACAGCAGAATCATATCACCGCCTTCCAGTTTCCAGTTGTAAAACGTTCATCATCACAAACAAAGCACAGAAAAACAGCTAAATCATACTCATTTTTCTAAAAATATTCAGAGTCAAGCTAAGTGCATAGAATAGAAAAAACTAGCTAAATCAAAAAGCTTTGTTTCAATCCAGAAAACCGTATCAAACACAGCTTATCTTTTAAAAAGCAACTTCAAAGCCACCTTATTCGGTCACTTCCTACACAGCCACAAAGGAGGAATGTTCCTCAGTTTATGTCCAACAATGTGGGAGAGAGAACAGCACAGAAAAGCAACATTTCATGGCAAATAAAATCTTTTTTACTGACAATGCTGCTGCACCACCAGATAACACTGATTGCTTGGTTACCAAGGAGTAATTCTGGAAACGTCTCAGCACCTTCCTGATGAAAATATTAATTTAATCTCACATCTAGCAACCTGTGTGATGCCAACTTCTCATCACAATTAACAGGTTTATTTTTGATGTGCATACTGACAGCTCCTGAAATCGAATGGAAAGTCATTTATGTGCAATTTGAAGTCTGATTACTTGAGTGTTAAAGTTCCCTGACACTCCTTTATATTGGGAATGGGAAATTTAGGGAAAAAATTAATCAGCTTTGACACATTAAAATAACTCCTCTGATATGAAAGTCAGCCCTTAATTTTGCTAATATTAATACAGGATGCAAAAATATGGTTTCACCTGAAAATCATTTCACAAATTATCATTTTGCAGATGTTAAAGCCTGAGAATAGGGGATAAAGGAACTTTATGTGAGTCTCCAAAAGTTTCAGAAGACAAGGAGTTGAATCAACAGATGAGCTCTTAAGGACAGATCATTTGCTGTATTGTACTTGGAACTGACTGAAAATTTCACATGAATCACTTTTTCCAAAAAAAAAAAAAAAAACCACCAAAACAAAACAAAAAAACCAAACAGATTTTATTCTAAATCAGTGTTTTCCATATGAAGATATTGACTACAGCATATTTTGTGTCAGGGCACATCAAAACTCTGCACTTGGGTTTGTCAAGCCTGAACATTTCATTTCAAGTGGAGTTAACTCAAGCTCAGCTGTGGTGCCAGGTGCTGCCCTGTCCCTGTGCACAGGGGGGACCTCGGCTCTGGATCTGCTCCTCAGAGCAATGACAGCCACTCAGGGGGATGCTGGCTTTCAAACCAGCATTCAGGAGTCACTTTTTATTTAATCAAAATACTTTGTGTTGGTTTTTACAGTTGTCATCCAGCTAAAACTGCTTCATAGAAGGAAGAAGCCTTCAAATTTTGATGCTGAGGCAAATGAAAAGGAGCAAAGCGGTCAGACTTCCCTGCGGAAGGAATGCCCATCTGCACCTCCACGTGTGTTCCCTCTGCTTAACCTGATTCTGTTATTCATATTTTTGCATTTCTGTATTACTTTCCAGGCTACAGAAGAAGATGAGCCACCTCATTCTACTTTTCTCATTGCTCCTGGCTCCAGCACTTGCTGATGGAGGAAGTCAGGAATCAGCCCAAAACCTTTGTTCAAACGACGTCAGCCACAAGCGCCAGAAGAGAGACTGGATATGGAACCAGATGCACATCAAGGAAGAGATTGACACCCCTCTGCCACACCACGTTGGCAAGGTAAGCTGCAGCCTGTGAGCAATGAGTGACTGAAAACAGCAAATGAGAATCTGGAAAAGTATTATTTGTTTGCAGTCTAGGCAGGAGAGATGGAAAGGAAATAGAAATGGGACTTAATACCTATGTATTTACATGTTAAAATCTTCAAAATGTGGGCAAAGAGTAAATGAAAAACAGTATCAAAGGGATTTTAATTCCTTTGAAGAATACAAATACATTTAATGGACTGGCAGGTCTGGAGATCCCGCAGCGTGGGAACAGCCACACTACCTGCAGGTGAAGATTAGGAAGGAAGTCTGGTGCCTGATGCATGTCAGTATTTTTCTGGCAGCACGAGATCCTTTCAGAAACCTCAGAGATCAGCAAATAAAATGTATGTATTGAAAAACACAGTTACATCTCTCAGCTTGGACACCAAACACAAGTGCTATATTTCGAAATACTGTTACACAATCAAAAATACTGCTGCACAAAGCGAAAGCAAATCACTTTCAAAAATCCTAACGAGCACTGACCTGCTTGCAAACTCATTTTCTTCAGGGCAGTGCTCATAAAAGCCTGTTATTAACTGCATATCACCCAGGCAAAGCTCTCCTGATCGAGTTTTTCAAAGGGATGCACTGTGACACTTTGCAGATAAATGCAGCTGAACGTTCTCCTGCCCCATCCAGCACTCACGTCTGTCAGGGCTGTCTCAGCAAAGTCCAACAGGCCTTGCTGGCTGCTCTTGGCTGCCACAAAGCACCACAGAGAAAGCAAAGAGGCCACAGGGTCCTCTCAGCTACCACGGGGCATCTCTGTTTCATTTCAGATCAATTCAGCCCTAGACTGAGGAGCAGCTTCCATTCCTGGAGCTGTCCTAAACAAGATTAATTCCCTTTGTACAACTCCAGGGTGTTTCAGCAATCTCCTCGTTGCTCCTGCAGAGGCTGCTCGGTGCATCTGCAGCGCTGAGCCCTGATAAACCCTTTGGAGAGAGGCCCCAGCAGCAGCGTGGCAGGGCTGACTGACAGCTGCAGGAACCTGCTGACACTTGGGGATTTTATCTGCACCACCTCGGTGCTTTCCTCTGTGTGCTCATCCTCAGCACCAGAAAAGGCATTCTGAGCAGTTTATGCTTTTTACACTGAACAGGTACATAAAACCTGAGAAAGAAGGCCCTGACTAGCCCATCCTTGAGACAGAGGTGAGGTTATTTCTCATGTGGCATCCCCGGAGTTGGGAACTGCTCTCCAGCAGCCCCAGCAGCCCCAGCGTGATTAAGGAGTGAGGGGTGGAAATATTAATGACATTAATGACACATTTCAAAAGAGAAAGCCGAAATTATAACAATGCTCAACAATGAATGACAACTACAGGATAAATCAAATCCTGAATACCCAACAGGTGACATTTATGATAACATTGGTAACAAAAGGCTAGAAATACTTGGTTAAACCCAGCAATCCTTGATAATTAGCTGGCTGAAATAAGAATGCAGATACAGTGCAGGGAAAATTGTGGTTTAAACCATCTATCAGTGTCCCTGTATGTGTGAGGGCATAGAAAGGGAAGCATCATTACATTATCTGCAGATTAGGTAGTGTGCAAAAGCATATAAAATTTGATTCAATTATATTTTAAAACACATTATTGTTCATTCCTCTTATCCCATCCCTTTTTCATTGCGTATAACCTTAAATTTTAAAATGTGTGGGGTGGAAATTTAACCTTCCTGTCATTCCATGAGGCTGAAGACTGCCTATTAAAAAATTGCATGTGACTGAGCCATGGCAGGAATTCTGCTAAATGCTAAGGAATAGAGGCTAATGCTGAATAGTGTCAGGAGCTGTGAATACAGATTTGCTCCTGTAATCCTGTGGAACTGAGCCAAAAACCCCTGGTAGGTTCAGAAAGTTGCAAACAAGAAAAACTGAACGGTGGCTCATATTGTTTCAGACATAATGAAGTTAATTATTTGAAAGTGTTGACTGCATGAAAAATTTGTATCTTTAGGAAATACATTATTTTTAAAAAGTTTTTTCTATATAAGTCAGCAAGTTTCAGTGTGGATGTGATGCCTTGAGAGGCCTCCTAGAAACAGAGCCCAGCCAGGAGTAAGGGAATAAAGGTGGGGATTTATTGGAAAGCCCTTCAAAGGTACCCCTGGGGAGCCAGAGGTGCTGCCCAGATGGGCCCCGAGATGGACCCTGAGAGGCCACGAGTTCTTCCCACTTTTCTAGCTTTGGTTCATTTGCATCTCAGGGTTAATTCTCCAATTAAAGCTGCAGTTAATGATGGAATTGCCCTCAGCTTGCCCCCCTCAGAAGCTCTTTGGTTGATACTTTTTGGGCCCAGGAGGGGCTGGGTGTCCTTGGAGGGCAGCCCCGGAGAGGCTTTGCTGTGTGTGCCCAGCACAGAGAGCAGCACTGAACAGGGAACAGGAAACTCCAGAGTTACACACTGGGCACTGCAGGGGTTGGAAACATAAAAGTTAAAACTTAAGGAATCAGATGTAAGTGTCATCCCATAACCCCAGATGCTGCTCTGGTTGTGTTCAGTGATGCCCCAGCTGACAGCAAAAGTCCTGAGGGCTGCTCTGGTTCCCAGTGGGATGACGAGTTCCTGACTGTGTGAATCCTCTGGGACAAACTGCTGCATCCAGCTGCCAAGCCCTGCCCTCATGTCCCTGAATTATGCTTTCCTTCCAGATCACATCCAGTGTAAGGAACAACAACGCCAAGTACATCATAGAGGGTGAATATGCCAACACCATTTTCAAGGTGGAGGAGACCAGTGGGGACGTCTACGCCTTCGAGAGGCTGGACAGGGAGAAGAAGGCAGAGTATGAGCTGACAGCCCTCATTATTGACAGAACAAACAACAGGTCACTGGAACGCCCCTCCAAATTCATCATCAAGGTGTATGACATCAACGACAATGCCCCTGTGTTTGTACAAAAGGTGTTCAATGGCTCTGTCCCAGAAATGTCACCAGTAGGTACGTCCTCCCTCACTCATCTCCCTTTGTGGCTGGGGTTAAAAAGCAGAATTTATACTGAATATGCAGCTTGAAAATCCTTTTCTAGGAACCTCAGTCACCAAAGTGACAGCTGTGGATGCTGATGACCCTACAGTGTCAGGTCATGCCACAGTGACCTACCAAGTCACTAAAGGAGGAGAATATTTCACCATTGATGACTCTGGTAAGTCAGACACACTAATGTCCTTACACTTTGTCCTTACCCCACCCTTTGAAGAAAACATAGTTCTAAGCCTTTTTCATTCTGGAAAAGAGGAATAATAATTCAAAAATATAATTTTAAACATAATTTAGAAAGGTTTTGCATTCACACTCCACAATGCCACTGTTCCAGTGCATCTGGAAATTAAATAATAAAATCAGGATATCAGCTGCCATGAACAACAGAAGAAGATAAAAGGTCATTTTTTTCCCACTTATGGAAAGACTGACCAGGAGCTGAGTTCATGTTTTCAGTTCAGCATGGATACTGTTGCTGTCACCAAACAGGAAAAGGCAATACACAGATTCTGAAGCAGCATCCAACAATCAATAATCATTTGCTTTCCTAAACTTTCCAGCTTAAATTTTGGCCAGTTTTAAAACCAGTGCCAGTATCTCTTGTAACCACACTAGTCTGCAGGTAAAGAGGTTAAAGATCTGTTAAAAGGAATATTCTGCACAAACTCCTTTAAATATTCCATCATCCAGAAAAATTTCTAACATTTCTTGAAAACCACAACCACCACTGTAAAATTGCTACATAAAGCTGGATATGTGGCATAAGATAAAAATCTGCTGTCAAAATTGAAGAGACGTTGGACATTCTACAAAATCTAATTGTATTCCATGTTATTTTTTCACAGGAGTGATTTACACAAAAGAGCCTAACTTAGACAGAGAGACTAAATCGACGTACGAGATTGTTGTCCAAGCCAAAGATGCTCCAGGCTTTTCTGGGGATTCCAGCACAGCCACAGTGATCATCACCCTGTCTGACATCAACGACAACTTCCCAGTGTTCAAACACTGTGAGTGCTACACGGGCTCTGAACCTCTTGGAAGCCAGGGGCTGACACAACCACATCGAGTTTAGGTCACAGCACAACTCAACTTTCCATTAAAGCCACAAAAAGAACTTTACATATTCATATTCTTCTGTGCTTCAGCCACAGCCGCTTTTCCTGCACACCTAGAACAGAAAACAAAAATCAATATTAATTTCATCAATTTGCTAAAGATCTTGATAATTTGGGGGTATTATTTATATTTTATATGTCTTAAGGATATGCAGTGCTGAATTCTCAATGCAATATTTTTCTGTGCATCAAGTAAGAACATTTTTAACTAAGTTAACACTCCTTATGTCTTTTTCTTTTTTTTTTTTTTTTAACAGCATCATTTCACTTTAAAGTTCCTGAAAACATTTCAGTAGGAGGAGAAGTTGGCAGAGTCAAAGTAGAAGATATTGATGAACCACAGCACAGAAATACGAGATACAGCTTTATCCAAGGAGAGTTCAGGGACACCTTTGACATTGTAGCAAATCCATATACAAATGAAGGAATCATTAGGCCAAAGAAGGTACTTTTCCCTGTAACAAAGATGATTATTGTGGTTTTCCACATGTAACATAATGGTTTTGGTTTAGGACTAGCAGCAGGAGAGAATGGAAATGCATGAAAGTCAGCATGAAATATATTGATCCTGAACACCAGCTCTCCAAGCTCTGGGACAAGAAGAGCTGGTGATTTCTAGTCCTTTTCAACCTCTAGACCTGAAAAGCTCCAGAATTACTGCAGAGTGCACTGGGAGCCGTGTCAGATATTCTGGTTATGCACTTTGGGCTCCTCTCAATCTTCAAGTGGTTGGATGCTTCAAAGAGGCAGTGACTTAAGAGTTGAACCCACCGGCCAAGTCAAAGAATCCTTCCCTTCTGCAGCCCATGTGAAACCGAAGTAGAAAATATGAATGAGGCCACCCAACCTCTTGTGGAAAGTCTCTTTGCAGTTTGGCATTTGCTCCAATCCGAGCCACAGCTCCCTTACCTTCCTCAGGGTGTTTTCAGAGCTTCCCCACTGATTTCTCATAAGTCTTTAAGGCTCTCCAAAGCCTTTATTAGGGTTTGTTCTCTGTTTTTTTAAATTCTCAAACCCACTTGATTTCTACCAAGGGACTGCTGCAGAGCGTTGCCAAACCAAGACTTCATTGATTTCATTGACTTGCCGTTAAACAAAAAAGAGAAGAGAGGACTATAAATCAGCTCCTGTAATCCTCAGATTGACAGGAATGTGTTTTTCCCTTCCAAATGCCTCTCTGTAACTGCTAAGATTAGAAATGTCATTAAGAAGGGAAAACTTTCAGGAAAAACAGTACCAAGCATTTCAAGACTGGCAGTAAAATCCTCAGCTGTGGTCACACTGGGTATGAGCAGCTTTCCTTCACCTGGTGCAGCTCTTCCCCTGGTCTTCCCAGAACCTGGGGAATGCAGTGCCTGCCCAGAGGAGGAGCAGTCACAGACCCCACACACACTCCCTGAGTGATTTGGAACCAGCTCTTCCTTCAACAGGTAGTGGGCAAAGTTCACCATCCTGTTTTGTAATGTGATTTTGGCTGTGCATGCCATAATTTTAAATATGCAGCCATGTGAGATAAAATGTCAGCTGCTGGATAAGCCCCATCACTTCCCTTTGCAGCATCTACTCAAGAAAAAAACAAGAGTCACCATAACTGCTGTGTGTCTCAGTGCTTTTAGAATCTCAGGTGGCAGAACAGGGCAAACTCTGAAAGGAGCATTTCTTACTGGCCGAGCTCCTGGCCTTCCTCCCATTGTGTTATTCCTTTTATAATCTCAGGCAAGGGCAAAAACAGGGAAGAGGATGTCATTTATCACTAAATGCCCCAGCTGTCAGTCAGTGCAGATCTGCAATCTGCCTTGAATGCCTTCAGAACACAAACCCAGGAGGAGAATCTCTTCCCCAGCCTTTGGGGGACAGGAGCTAACCAAGTTTTGGTAGTTACAGCATTATTAAAAAAAAAATTATTTAACACAAGAGTCACTTGCTGAATTTAAACTACTGGATGAATCTGTTCCACACCAGAGGTAGTTTGAGCCACACTGTGACAGAGAAGCTCAGCTGGGAAATGCTCTGCCACGGGTCCAGCCAAGATGCAGTTTGGTAACATTGCCAAGCATGAAATAGAGCACAGATCTTAAATCTGCACAGAGAGCTACTGGAAAGTTTGCTTAGACATCACCAATGGAATAATATCTGTAATTGTCTTTTGTTTTAGCCCCTGGACTTCGAAACAGTAGCAGAATACAGGTTTGGCATCGAAGCAACAGACCCCACCGTTAACCTTCGCCATTTCAAACCCGGCAACCCCCGGAGCATCTCCACAGTCACCATCGAAGTCACCGACGTGGATGAGCCTCCTGTCTTCACTAAACTCCCTTATGAATTTAAAGTGAGGGAAAACCATGCAGAAGTAAAGACACTCGGTTCAGTTCATGCAGAGGACCCCGATGCTGCTAAACGGAAAATCAGGTAAGACAACAGAAGCTTTAGCAATTCTATTTAAAAGGGCAGAATTCATTCATGATGCCAAGAATTTGACAAAGGACCAAGGCTTTGGCCCTATTTTTCAGAATCTGCATGCCAAACAAAACAAAAAAAAAATCCAACCTGATTTTTCAGCACTGCAGCCATGGATCTGTATGCTCACCAAAAGCCGAACATAAATTACCCATGTAATTACCACATGGACTGATAAAACATTTTCATATTTAGGGAAAAAATATAATCCTGGATATTTTTACATGGTTATGATTTATTGCTATATTTTTTATTGTAAGAGCTCTCTCAAGCATGGGCTTAGAGAAGGAAATAGACTCCTGAAAGAGCAAATTGCAATAATGTGGACACTCTTCCGACAGATGTATTTCACTCTCACAGCTTGCATAGTTTTAGGGAGATCTTCTCAGCCCTCCTGGTCAAGATATTAATGTAATTTGTCACACAAGAACTCTCTGACCTTCACCTGAGAAGAAATGAAGTGAAACACAACATTACCAGCCTTGCATTGACATACCTTGTTTTTAACAAAAACCAGATATATTCAGCGTAGAGCCAGTCCTAATGGAGACTTCGTCAGGGTATCCAATAATGGAGTTATTCAACTTCCCAAGCCTCTGGACAGAGAATTCAGCTCCTCATACAACATCACTGTAGCAGCTGTAGAGATCCTTGAAGATGGTAAGTACCACCCACTTCCCAGTTTGAAAGGAATCTGGGGACACCTTTCCAGCAGGGCTGCAGCTTATCAAAAATGAAAGGCACAATCTGACAGGCTGTTTCTCCTGAGCTAGGAATGAAGGGGGCGCTTCAAGGTTTGCATAATCATCTTCCAAATCAAACAAATCCTTACAAATAGGTCAAAGGTCTTTTTAAGATTTGTCCCCTGGCTTTGCTCAGCTCCAGGGAGTGAGGCAGGCCAGTCTTGGTTTGATATTTGATAATACAGACATGGCCTGTTCTGTCCATGGTGCTTTAGTGCCAGAGAACGATGCTCAATCCATTGCCACACAGTGGGAAGAATCAGAAAGCCATGAGGCACTGTCACTTTATTCCTCAAAGATCCTTGATGATTTAACCATTAGGAGAGAAAACTTAATCTTGGGGGACAAGCTTAAATTATGATGGAGCTAGAAATTCATCATGTGGGAGGCACAGAAGTGGGCACAAACTGGGGGAAGGGGAGTTCAGCCAGCACTGGGACTCCAGGCTTGTGAGATTTGTACCCTGCTTGTCATTCCAGGCCGTCTTTCCGACCGAGAGTCACATGCCCATGTTCATGTAATAGTTGATGATGTAAATGATAATGCTCCAGAACTTGTTGCTCCTGAGGACCCCCGAGTGTGTGAAAATGCTGCACCAGGAAAGGTGAGACAGGGAGAGGTTTTCCCTGAAACCTGAATTACTGCCTGTAAGCTCAAGTGAAAGATGTCTTCTAATAAAAGTGAGTCTCAGTTTTCATGCCAAAGCAGCTGATCATTTCACTGATTTCCAAGCCATCAGTGGTCAGGAATATCTCTCAAGGATATTACAGTGTTGGAATGTTGACTTTTATCTGCTTGCACACATGGGCTGCATGGCTCCACTCCCCCCAGGCTCTCACATCTGTGTATTAACAGTTGAGCCATGAAGGACAGCCAAGCTTTGCACAGCAAAAATCAGCAACTAGGCTCCATCACACAAATGCTCATATGTGATACTAAGATGGAAACAATCAAACTAGTAAGAGAAACATGGCTGCATGGAACATTATTTTGAGGTCACAGAGTGCACGGATCTGCACACACAAACTGTGTTAGTACTTGGCACAAATAGTGTCAGCATTTTGGATGTACCTGTTTGGCCTCAGACACAAGTCTTCAGCCCAGACTGTAATATTTGTTTAGTGAAGACACTTTGTGTTGTGCTTTAGGAATGGTACTCCCCAGTTTAGTGTTCCCACTGAACTCCAAACCATATGCCACTCACTCCCCCACTTTTCCACTGCAGCAGGATGGAGAGGAGAACTGGAGGCACAAAAGGTAAAGATCACGGGCTGAGATAAGAACAATTTACTGGAAACAGCAATGAGATAAGAAAGCAAAGAGTAATAGCAACAGTATAAATAACAAAAAATGTATATAGAAAAAAAAATAGAGTGTGGAGCAGCCACACCACCCAAACTGCTCCCTCTGGCTCAGCACCAGCATTAGCCCAGCACTCCTTCTACCACACTTGTTCAAACAGAAGGCACCCCCTCTCCCAGGAAAAGAGTCCCTTTCCCCTCCCAGCAGTGACATGAGGTGGTCTAGAATAACCTCTGTGCCCTCTCCCAGTTACTGAAAAGAAATTAACTCTTTCCTAGCTGGAACCAGGACACTCTGTCACTGCCTAGACTCTCTGATAGAACACACAAGGTGTTAATTTCACCTTTAGTTTAATTTTTAAAATACCTTTGGGACATAATCTGACACATTTTTTATATTTTATACATCTAATCTAGATCAGGTTGAGGATTTCAAAACCTGAGCATGGCCTTCAGGCCTGGCAGTCTCAATGGCATTCCACAAATGACAGTCACACCTCAGAGTAAGCTGAGCACTTGAGAAGACACCAACTTAGACATTTCCACAAGCCTTTGAGCATGAGGTCTTATTCATGCTTTCATTGCACAAAATTTGAAGAGGAAAAACTGGTCTTTTTGAAGACCCACAAAGACAGTGCTTGCCTTGAAGAGGAGCATCCTGAGCTACCTGTGTCCTGCCCTTTACTGAAGAGTTGCACAGGACACACAACACAGCTTGAACACTGCACAGGTTTTATCACTGGAGGCAATGTGTACTGAAAAAACTGTCACCTCTTCCATCCTTGTAGGTGATTGTCAGGATTTCAGCTGTTGACAAGGATGAGACATCCCCCAGAGGATTCTTCAGATACCTACTGGCCACAGAGGACAGCAACTTCTCCCTGGTTGAGAACTACGGTAGCGTATCCCTGCAGTGCCTTTCCTCAGCTGCTCACACTGGGGCCCTGGGACTCAGGGAAGAAAAGCTGTAGCACTGACCTGTGACTGGTCTAGCTGAGCTAAGTAACTCTTTATTTCTAAAGGCTTAACATACTGAAAAAAAAAAAAAAGGTGTTTGTTGCCACTGAAGTTTCACTGGGTTCCCAAAAGGCTGGCACTGTGTGAGGGGAAGAGGCACCAGGTGACAGGAAATCTGTGAGGACAGTCTGGTAGAGATTATCACTTAATGGGATGTCATTACTCCTTCCAGATAACACCGCTAACATCACTGTCAAATACGGGCAGTTCAATCGGGAGCTTGCCAAGTTCCACTACCTGCCTGTCCTCATCTCAGACAACGGCGACCCTGACCTCACCAGCACAAACACTCTTGTCATCAGTGTCTGCAAGTGCAACGAGAAAGGCAACTTCACCTTCTGTGAGGAGAGGGCAAAGCAGGTCGGCGTCAGCATACAAGCACTGGTGGCAATTTTCATCTGCATCTTCACAATCATTGGTGAGTGTCTGACTTTTGGAATGTTCCCTGCACTACAGTGTGAGGATTGTTTTGTTCTTTCTTTAGTTGAGACCCACAAAAGCTTTGTGGCTATGAAAAGGCCACAAAACCAGCAATGCTGTGCCTATTTGATTCATCTCACGTGCTCTTCCCCTCTGGCCTGTTAGCACAGCTTCTTACCCCTCTGGACAGGCTGAGTCACTGGAGAGGTTATTGCACACATGTACAATACACTTGATTTACTGGTACCAGCCTCACACACAGCTATAAAACTGCACATTTGGGCTGGGGCAATAACAACAGGATTCCTGTTTCCTGCGGCAGAACTGGTCTGGAAGCCCTTTAAGCAGAACATGAATACCTCTGTAACAAATCAGCAGGCCAGTACCTGTTTGCTGTATTTGAAATCTATCACAGACAGGACTCAGCACTTTTGTTGCCTGAGAACTGGCCTGCTTTGCAAGTACCACATAAGCAGCACCTGATGCTTAGTATTAAGAGATTTACCTGCTCAAGGCAGGAGTTGATTCAATGGCCTTGTGACACCATGCATTTGTACTTGTGACTCCAGCTCAATTCCCGTCCAGACTGAACTACTTCAACTAATCCTACAGTGGAAAAAAAAAAAATCCAACTATATTTTCAGTAAATATATGTTTAAAAACACTCCAGAAAAATAAACTTCAGACTGTGTTATATATTTTAAATTCAATCTGTTTCAGTGTCTTACTTCTCTATTCACACACGCTCACCTGTGTTTCCTTTGCAGTAATTGCATTGCTGATCCTGCTCAGAAAGAGGCACAAGAAGGATCTGAGCGGCCTCGGGAGGAGCGTGGCAGAGATCCACGAGCAGCTGGTCACCTACGACGAGGAGGGAGGCGGTGAGATGGACACCACCAGCTACGACGTGTCCGTGCTCAACTCGGTCCGCAAGAACAGCCTGAAGGCGGAGGCCGCTCCCTCTCTGTACGCCCAGGTCCAGAAGCCTCCTGCCAACATCCCCCCTGGAGCTGGGGGCATGGAGATGATGATCGAGGTCAAGAAGGATGAGGCTGACAACGACAGGGATTTGCTGCCCTACGACACTCTGCACATCTACGGCTACGAAGGCGCCGAGTCCATCGCCGAGTCCCTCAGCTCTCTGGGCTCGGGCTCCTCAGACTCAGACATTGATTATGACTTTCTCAACGACTGGGGACCCAGGTTCAAGATGTTAGCTGAGCTCTATGGATCAGAACCAAGTGAAGATTTTGTGTATTAAGTTCAAACTAGCCATGAATTTTCTCCCGCTACAGATAGACACCAAGAGACTGCCAGTGGCCAAAGGGGAACTCACAGCTCTTCCCTCAAGCCATAGTAGGATTTCAAACAGGCAAGGACAAAACCTGCAGTAGGGTTAAAAAGACACACAGAGACCACCTACATTAACTTCCCCCAGCACTACTGTCCTTGCTAACGTTCTTTTTTCCCCCAAAATTGCTGCTTGTGGACCTGCTCAAGTCTTCCAGGGCACACATCCTCTCCCCATCTTCCCCACTTCTCCTGGTTGTGTCCCCATTTTCTCCCCTCATTCCTCTCCTCCTGTGCTGTTTCCATCCACACGATCCAAGGTCATCCTCTGCTGGGAGGGTGGCATTAGGAAGGGATGTTTTAACCCCCCTGGATCTCCAGCTGGCTGTTTTGCCTGCCCCTCCTGCAACATCTTTATTGATATTCCACACTTATGCTCTCCCAGTTGAGGAGAGGAGGAACATATGGTCTATCACTTAATATTAGGAATTATTCCATCACTTTCAAAAAGAAGCATGATTTTTTCATTCTTTCCATTCTATTAATTATTTTTGCTTTATAGCCTTCTACTACATCTATGAGTTACTCAAGATAAAATTAGACAGGATTTTTAGACACACAATCTGGTTTCATCTATCATTTTTAACAGCCTGATGGTGATTTCAGGCACATTTCTGCCATGCTAGAATCTGCTCTGGCCTAGCAGCAAAATTGTTTTTTCTCACTGTAAATAGGATCTCAGTGTTACTCAGTGGAACATATCCTGCAGGGCAGGAAATGCGGTGATCAGGGGAATGTTAAGACTCCAACACTGTAAATCTCTCTAGATGGAAACATAGGTGTCTCTAGGTTTCTAAAGAGGTTGGATAGGGGGCTTATTCAGCATTATTAAAGCAATAGCATGTTTTCAGGGACAAAACAATGAAGGGCTTCATTACTGTGAAACTGTTGTGCTTTTTTTCTTAGCAGGTACTGTAAAAGGAGTATTTTCCACCTAGGAAAATATTGTAGACTCCCAAACCACAATGCTACACACTCACACACTCAGCTGCATAAAAGCACCACAAATGTAAGGCAGCTTTGGAGCTGCAGCCACCATGTCCCTGGTGAGGGACTGTGCTCGGTTTCCCACCTGGTGAAGAGCCACAGAATGACCAGAATGAAACTTCCCACCTGGGGAGTTACCCAGCCAAACACATTTTGGGAAAAGTGGGTCCCTCGGGACCATGGCCTGTCTCTGGCTTCCAGCAGTGCAGAGTCCTGTTGCCTCCAACAGGAGCAGAGCCCTACTACACAGATGCAGGATCTGTGCTGGAGCTGTATGTATTAGTTTAGTTGTTTTGATTATTTAAATCTGGTAGCTAACCAAATAATACTAAATCTTTTTTTTTTTCTTTTTTCTTAAACCAGTACGGTGGAACCTCACAAATTTGCTTTTTACTTGTTCACATCATCTCCAATTCCCACTCCCTTCCCCCAGAGTGTTTTCTTGGCAGGAAATAGCAATGCACAATAATGGTCTCACATCACTCCTCACTGCTGTAAAAAGCTGCCCGATGCAATACCTGGCTGGACACTAACATCAGCAATGGAATCACTCAACTTTTCAAACAGCAGCTAAAGGAAAGCTGAGGAAAATTCTGTCCATCACTCAAATCAGCATTGGATCCCATCCTTTATTTGTAGAAAGTACATTTTGGGATGACAGCCCTGGTTTTGTTTTGAATGTGTCCATTCTCTTTTGCTTAATCCAGCCAGCAGTATGTGCTGTAGGGGTTCCACATGTTTGTGTATTATAAAAATGCTAACTAATAATACTTACAGTTGTAGGATTTTGTCAGTACCTGTGGTATTGGCTGTCAGCAGGTAATGTTAGTTATGAAATTATTTAGAGCAGTAAGTCAAGTACTTTGGTAGGTATCAGCCAGATTGTATTACCTGGAATTGCTGGTTTTAAGCCTGATTTTTTAAAGTTATTTCAAGGAACACTGTATCCATTTCCAATGTATATGATGTTTGCACTGGACAGTTTCTTTTTATACTCCTGTACTGTATTATGTTGTTTTTTACTACATAAAAGCCAGTCTCAAGTTTGGATTTTCTGTGCATTAATGAGTTCCACTGAGAAGGCAATATCAGGCTTTGTGCCACTGTGACCTCATGACCATAAAAACACTCTAAGTGAACCCAGACTAGGCCTCAGCTCACCAAAGAACTCTCTGTAAAAGCAGTTTTCTCCCTGTCTTTGCACAGCTGTTGGTAAAGCCCCCAGGTATGGGAGAGAAGAGCCCCAGCATTGCAGCTGGGGGGCTGAACCCTGTGGGGAGCTCTGCAGTGCTGCAGGATCCATCCCATGGCCCTGCAGATGTTTGGGATTTCAGCAGCCAAGCACCAGGGGGGCTGTGAACCACCCCTGAGCCCCTGCCCTATTTTCCTGCCTCTCAGATGGAGAGGAGAGTCCCAGCCCTGGCTCAGCATAGCCCAGAGCAGGGGAGCCCCAGGGGAAACCGGGAGTGGGACCCAGACAGGAGAGGAGGCTGAGACCCAGGCCCAGCCCAGACCTGACACCCCTCCCTCCCTGGCCTGACCCCCAGACCCGCAGCAGGATCACCCTGGGGCACAAAACCCTCCAGCTCCCTCAGGACTGACACAGGAAACACACAACAAAACACACCTGTGCCAGAAAATAAAATTACCCCTAAATTTGCAGCTTTAGCTAGCACAGCTTCTCACCACCTTTTTTGCTACTGCTGATGGCTACCCCAGTATATTCCCAAGATTATTCTAGCACTTTAGAAAAAAAAATCACATCAATTTTCCCCAGATATGGCACTTATAATTTACAAAGCCTGGAATAAAGCAAAAAAGTTCAATTCTTTCACTGCTAATTGCCATGAGCAAATGCCAGATCAAACACACTTTAGCACAAGTTGTATTAAAAACACAATAGATGTGCTAATTATGTTATAATGAAATGCATTTTTCCATAGAAAGAATTTGATTAAACAGCTACTTGCAACTTGTAGCAGAGAATCTCACAAAGGTTTCCATTATTCATTTAATTAATATGCACTTTAATCTCTTATCCCCCAAAAAATATATCATAAATTGTTATTTTATTACATTCAGATCCAGAAGTTCATGCCATTTAATAAAGGTTTAGTCCCACCCCATCAGAACTTTTTATGAAACAACGGCTTGTGATGAGAATCCTTGGTATGTACCAGAGCAGCAGTGAAGAGCTGCTTGAATGGGAACATCTGGCACACAGTGGCATGTCCCAGGCAGGGCAGGTGAGATAAGGTTCCCTTATCAAGGCAAATTTATGCCAGTCAGTGAAAGAAAGAACAATTCTATGTTTTATTATCCTGTCCAGTGCTACTGACACACTGTGCAGAAAAATGCAGCAGCAAACCCAGCAGAAACAGAAAGACTGGTTATCACAGGAAAATCAAATAATCCTCTCTGAGCTCTTGTTCTTCAAGGGCAAGGGCTCAGAACAAGCACCAGGAGGGCCCAGCCAGCCTGGCAGTGACACCTGCCCTGCACAGGAACTGTCACCCTGCCAGGACTGAGTGGAGTGGAAAACCTGCAAAGCCTCACTGGCTTTTGGAGCTCAGAGTCTGGGGTACAGATCCACCTCTATACATTTATTTCACATGTTTGCACTCCCAGGGATAGGTCACATGCAGGAGAAGTGCTCTGGTGGCAGTAAATATGGTGATAAACTCTCTTATTTGGCTAGTAATATTAGTAATACTTCTTTTCATTATATTTTGGGTGGGGTTAGGACAAAAATAAATAATCACTATCTTTTCTGACCTATTGTCCTTTCTTATTTTTTTGTTAATAAATGTTTCAAGTTTGAGAGAGTAGGAAATAAAATTCTCTTGGTTTTACTTCACAAACTTTCTGGAATGAAAGACATCACCAAGGTGAAATCTTTCCCATTGAAATCTTCCCATTTCACAATCTCAGTGAAGCACAAGTCATCAAGCCCCACCAGGAAATTAATAAAAGTCTGATCAGATCACAGAGCAAGATTTAGGCTGAATCTTGTCCACAGAAAAAAATATGACAGGATACAGAACAGCAAAGACACTATTTTAGTCTGTATCAGAAAAAAAAGGAAAACAATGCCAGAAAAACCCTTTTATGAGCAACAAACAGGCATGGATCTTTGCTGACCTCTCCCACCTTCCTGACTTTGTTCCCGCCTTACCTAAAGGAAAAGGGAAAAACAGCATTTCCTTCCACTTATCCTCAGTGAGGGGCTGTCCCACCTGCTTCCTCTCAGGACTCTCTTGTTCATCCAGTTAACCCCTTCATCAATGCTGCAATCAATCAGAAATCAGTGGGATTCTTTAATTCCTCATTAAAAAAGAACCTCCACATGTAAGGCAGTGCCCTGGGTGAAGTCACCAGAACAAAGCACAACAGAGCTCCCTGGACACAATCAGCCAGAAAACACAATCCCAGGAAGGTTTTCCAGAAAGCCAAAAACAGCTGGGCTGCCAATGGTCCCAGGAGCTCTTGTAGCAGCCTCAGGAGCCCAAGGCCTGGCCTGCAATGCTCCTGCAAACCAGAGCATTCCCAAACAGCTCCAGGTAACCCCCTGTGCTCTGCTCCCTGCAAACCAGAGCATTCCCAACCAGGTCCAGGTAACCCCCTGTGCTCTGCTCCCTGCAAACCCCATGGCAGGTGGAGCTCAGGGCAGTGCGTGGCCACTACAAACTGCTCTGAACGGGGCCAGTGCAAAGAGCCTGAAACGCAATTCCCAGCTCCAGCATTTAAAAATGGCTTTTCTGAACAGGCTTCCCTCTCCCTCTTGAAAGAGCAAACCTGAAGAACCTAAAATGGCCAAAAGCCTGAGCTGCACTTGGTGTGTCCCATAGCACAGAGGTGTGGAATGCAGGCTGGTGCCCTGGCACTTCACAGGGAGCTTGAGCCCTGTCCCTGCTGCCAGCACTGGGACACTTCCCTTTATCCAAAGTCCTGGACCCAGGACACTGCTCTTTATTCTGTGATCCTGATCTTGCCCCAGGACACTCCCCTCTACCCCATGTCCCTGCTCTCAGCACCAGGACACTGCCCTCTATCCCGTGTCCCTGCCCTTGGGCCTGGGACATTGCCCTTTAATCTTTACCCCTGCTCCCGGGACACTTGCCTTTATCCCGTGTCCTTACGTCCGGGACACTGCCCTTTATCCCTGTATCCCCTTATCCGTGTATCCCTTTCCGGCCCCACCGCAGCAGCGCGGGCTGCAATGACCGCCGATGGCCGCCAGGTGGTGCTCGAGGGCAGCGCTGGGCACGGCCGTTCACGGCGCTTCCCGATGGATCCACGATGGATCCCCACTGAGCCCCGCTGGATTCCCGATGGATCCACGATGGATCCCCACTGAGCCCCGCTGGATTCACGATGGATCCACGATGGATCCCCACTGAGCCCCGCTGGATTCACGATGGATTCCCGATGGATCCCCACTGAGCCCCGCTGGATTCCCGATGAATTCACAATGGATCCACGATGGATCCCCACTGAGCCCCGCTGGATTCCTGATGGATCCACGATGGATCCCCACTGGATTCCCGATGGATCCCCACTGGATTCCTGATGGATCCCCGCTGCATTCCTGCTGGATGCCCGCTCTGCTTCCCTGTGCGTCACCTCACACCGACCATGGCCAGTGACATTAATAATGCCCCAAAAGTCATTCCAGATGTTCCGTGCTTTAATGCCGACTCCACAAAAATTCTCAGACCTTTGTGGAAGCCAGGGAGGCTGCAAGGCTTGGATTTCTGAAGGAAAAGGCGGTGATTTGTTCAGGCAGCAGTTCCGAAAGGCATAAAGGGCAAGGGAAGGGCTCTGGGGAAAGGATGCAAGTTCCAGATGTCTCCTTTAATCAAACCTCGGTCCAGATCACTCTCCCTGGAGCACGTTTGCCTGTTTGCCAGGAGGAGTCCATACCAAATCCAATGCTACTCTGTCACATGGCATTGCAACCCGGTTTTGGTGATGATGTCCAACCCTACTTCTCTAGAATATTCTCTTTCCAACCCAAACTACAACTACTCAATGGGGTTTTCTGAAGCAACACCAAATAATTTTTATCTTCAGTGACTCTTGGTTCTGTTTTGCCTTGAATGAGAACATTTGTTTACAAGCACACACCTTATCCACTAGTCATAATTTGTTAATTATTTCTATGTTATAACCATGCAGCAAAACTTCCCCAAGTAGCCATAGAAACAAACCAGTAACAAAAATGTACCAGGAGCCTTTCAGTGATCACCTAAAAGTTGGAAGTATTCCCAGAAATCACCTGTCACACAATTAGAGATTAATAACTACCTGCAAGTCAAAGACTCCTTGCAAGTGGAATTAGTTCAGTAATTTAATCAGCCTCCATCCTCTCTGCTGCCCCTCCTCTGGAGGGGTTACTGCAACTCTGCTGATCCAGCAGCCCTGCCAAGCTCTGCCGAGAGAGCACAGTGGGAGAGGCAGGCTCTGCCTTTGGGATCCAGATCCACCTGCAAATCATCAGGATGAACTCCAGCTGGTCAGCCACGAAGAATAACAGCAAACACCGAGGTCAGCTTAAGATCTGTTTATGGCATTTCACTGGGCTAAGGTAGTGCCAAAGGTTATAGATGAAGTGACTGGGCACACTGGCAATCTGCCCCAAACAGCCCTGGACAGCAAGCAGGATGAGAAAGGAGGAGGAAGGAGAAACAGCAGCAGGTGAATTTGTGGGTCAAAAACAGGAGAGGGGGGAAAAAAGTTATTTCTCCCTGTGATCCAAAAAGTCATGCTGTATACAAGGAGCAAATTCCCTGTGAGCAGAGCCAGCCTGGAGGGGCACAGCTGCCCCACTGCTCAGTAGCAGCTGAACCACCTCAGCCTGCTCAGCTCACACCTCTGCTGCCCCACGGGTCCCATCCTGCCCCCCCCTGCTCCTCTCTACCCCCACAGAGTGTCCAGGGCCCGGTGACCATCACCCTGACCAGGTCCCATCCCACCAGGCCCCCTCTTCTCCAGAGGAACAGCTGGCAGAGGGAGGATTTTCCCCCAGAGCTGCTGTCCCGGCACACGGACACCCACCGGGGACAGCCCAGAGCCCCTGGCAGGCAGCCTGGGCTTGCTCCGAGGGCAGCAAGGGGAAGCTCTCTGCCCACACTCGGTGCAGCTGGGATATGCCACACCTTGGAGCACAGCCTGCCTGGCTGAGGAATTGCTGCCGGAACAGGAGGGAGGACGGATAATGATGGATGACGTGAGTGTGTAACACAGCTGGAGAGAACAAGAAGCTCTGCTCTGGATCACCCAGCTGGGTAAGAACCATCCACACGGAGACTGAAACTTCCAAATGTCCCTGCTGGCTGCTCCGGCTCTGGCTGTCGGGGGAGCTCCCACCCCTGGAGCATTCTGCCATTGCAGACACATTGCATCCCTGCACCCCATGGATTTCCAAACCTGGGAATGACAGGAGCTCTGCAATTGCAGCCAGGTGAGGATCCAGAGCAGCAAAACCCCCAGCCTTTGTGAGCAGTGTGGCCAGGACAAGGCTCAGGTGGCCATGGCCAGTGCTGCTGCCTCCCAGTGTGATAAGTTGAGTCTCAATAATCAATCAGAGACGTAGCTTCAATTAGAGAATTTACTAATTAGAAGCAAGCGGGTATCAGCCAAAACGCACCGGTGGACGGGCCGGTAAGACAAGCCGTTTCTTGTCCGGGCACCGCGAGGAAGGTTACAGAATTGTCAGTTTTTATAACTTTTGGTATTACCCTCCCACAGTGTCCCCTCGTGGGTCTTGATTGGCATCTTCTTCTGACTTTTGGTTGGTTGCCAGGTCGTCTAGGCTGGGGTGCTCTGCGTTGTGTCGTTGTGTCTTTCTGTGAGGTGGGGGGTCGGTGATGGGAGAGGGAGGAAATGCTTTACATACCTTTAGTTTTTAGATAAGCTGGGAGGGTTAACACACTATGGGGGCTGTCCGACATTGCTGGCTCATCCCAGCACAGTGTTTTATATAAATTTATATAGAAACACGATTAAATTGAAAAGCAGTTTAAAACCTACTAGTTTATCTACACAGTTCGTGAACTACACTTATAGTAATTTATTACACCAGTACCCAACAGCAAGTGCCAGCACAAGCAGAAGGCCAGGTTAGCAGGGATCCACCCCAAAACTCAACAGTGTGAAAGAGCTGGCACCAAGGAATACACCTGGAAAGCAGAGGGATAGGTGCTAGGCAGTCAGAAATGCCAGGCAGCACGCTGGCAAAAAGTCATTTTGTCACTCTGTTCCCTTGGCAGTGCCCACTTGTCACCAGCCTGAGTAATCTCATCTCAAACAGCCTCAGATCTGCCTCTCAGTGCCTGCCTGGATCTGGCAGAACTGCTGCCCAAGCCAGGCAGAGAAACCACCTGGAGGATGTGCAAAGCATTAAACCCTTCCTGAAGGGCCATGAAAGAACAGCCAGCCCCCACTTCTTCCTTTACTGGAAGAGCTTTGTGTGAGCTAGAAAAATTAAGCAATTCTCTTCAACCCTCGTAAAACAATCTCCACAATTAATTCCTTCCTATAAATAGGTGATTAGGCATTAACCCTAATGAGAACTGGGCTTCTTGGATCTCATCACCACTTGTGGATTTTTTTGCACACTGATACAAGTACTTGGCCAGCAGACAAGGCCGCCTGTGGGCAGGGCTGTGTGTGATCCCTCTGCTGTCACATCAGTCCCTTTGAGGGAAGTGGAAGCACCACACGGCCTTGCAGGAGAAGGAGATCTGGCAGAACATGAAATGGGGACCAAATGGACTATGCTAGGCTGGCTGCCTTTGATGTGGACATATTTTGGGAGGAAATTTGTGACTTATAAACACCATGCACTAATGAAATCTGTTTGCAAGAGCACAACTCAGGGCTCCCACCCTCACTGTGACACAGACTTCCTTTTCCATCTCAGGTACCTCCTGTAGGCCAGCTTTTGCTTTTTCACATCAAGTGTTCCAGGTGGGACTCCCTCCTGAAAGGTCCTTCCCCTTCCTGTGCCACAGGAGCCACACAGACACACCACAAGGGTTAGCTACCATGCACCAAAGCTTCCTGAATAAGGAGCATTCTCTAACATTTACCCATTTCACCGATGAAAGTTTTAGTACTGCTCAATTTTAAAGCCATTTCCAGGCACAAGAGACTTTTGCAAAAGATCTACAAAAACATGCAGATATTTACAACCCTGCATGGCAAATACAGCATTATTCCACTGCAATTAACAGAGGACCTGCAGCATAACACAGGAGTGGAACCTGCACCTCACAGGTCACTGTGACCGAGGGTGAGGGGTAACAGTTCCCATCAGGGAGTGTTAAAACAAGGCACTCACACACACATCTGGAAGTTAAAATCACTGTCTTAGGCATTTATAATCCATGGCATAGCCACAAATAGTTTTCTGCATGCAGAAAACACTGCTGAGAAATAAAGCATAAGTGTTATTTTTATGGGATGCTAAACATATGAACAACATACCTCATGTGGCTCCATGTGGGATGGAAAAAGGTTTACATTTAGACAAGGGACTCAGGTTTCAGTGCCTTTTCATTACTTTGATTCTGCCTCAAAGAATCATATTTATCTTAGCCATTTGGAGTACTTATATCAGAACTTCAGTGCAGCTGCCCAAGTCACCCTTTTTCAAACCACACCAAATAACCAACACTCAGCTGATTTTCTTGTATAACCAAGATTATAATTTTTATTCATCTCTACCCACCTCTGATGTTTTCAACCACCAGGTTTAGAGGCCATCTGTAATTTTCCTGCCCTCCTCTGAGCACTGCACAACTACTTAATCCTGCAGCAATAAGTCTCTTAGTGAACTCAGAAATATGAGCTGACCATACTGGTGTTCCCCCACACAGGACAGTCTGCAAAGAGTCCACATGGCCACAGGCCTCTGGAATATATATAAATACATAAATATATAGCTGTACACAGCTCTGATCTGAACAAGGCTCCACCACTAGGAGAGCACAGTTTCACATCACAATCTTTGCACAAATGTTAAATCACAGCACACTGCAAGCACCAAAGGAAGATTGGAAAGCTGGGCTATAGTGCCCTGAATATGGGTTTATTCCTGAAATGCTGGTGGAAGCTGAATTACAGTGATCCTGCTGTAGGCAGCTCTGCTGGGAGAGCTATTCCAGCCCTTTCAAGGAGGCTTTGCTGCAGTGAGAGCAGCCCGAGCTGCAGCAGCAGGTTTGCAACACAGAGAACATCACAGCAGCTGAACTTATTCCTTCCAATAAACTCATTTTAAAAAATTTTCTCTGCTGATCCACCTATCACTTGCCTTTACCTCCAGAGAGTATAATTGCCTTTTTTGTGCCATTTTCAGTTAGCTGTGATTTTCAGATTCAGCTTGGAGAAGCTTCATTCAATAACAAGTAAGAGTATTTTTTCACATATTTCATTTATTTGAGGAAACTGAAGGTTTTGTATTGAATGCTGTGCATGTGATTGCACTGCACCCAAGAAACTCTTTTCTTGCTAAGTAATAAAAAGCTGCAAACCAAGGAGTCTGAGAAAATGAAACTCTCACCAGGTACTTCCACAGAAGCAGCCAAAGGTAGGAAAGAGACAGAATGAGTGGGGGCATCCAGAGAAACACTTTTATCAGCCCTGACATCAGGCAGTGGGAAGCCAAAAGAGAATGAGAGACCTCTTCTGAGAATACAGTTTGAGCTTGCTCAGCTTCCAGTTTGCTATCCCTTCATCCCACCTTCCCAAACCAGGAACTGTTCCCTCCACGCACTCCCTCACTACATTTCTCCTCCCTTACACCCCCACCTTTTCCAAACAAGAGCCCAAGCCTCTCAACCCCCCCCAAAGAACATCATGAGGTTCCTATCTGAACTGATTAAATCTGCTTTGTTTTTCTACAATTCCACAGAAAGAGACATTTCCTACTTTTCCAGCTGAAAAATGGCAGCAGAGCCACAGGGAAACCCAGCCCTCTCTGGCCACATCAGATCCCCAAAGTCAGTGACAGCAGCACCTGGTCAGAGCCTCACAGCACAGATTTGACCTGCAAGGAGCAGATCTTTTCTGTGTAAATCAGCTTTAATATTCCAAATGACTCATCTTCAAAGGCAAAGCATGATCTAAGCCAATTTGTACACAAACCTTATCATCAATTGTCTGCGTTTATCCCCAGCCTCTAATGCCGTATTTCAGTATTAAGACATTTCGTTTAATCCCATCTCTAGCTACAGCTGCTCTAGGATTCTGATTTTTCTTACAAGTAATCCTGTTTTTCACTTAACAGCCTAGTGCTCTGTCAAAAAAAAAAAAAAAAAAAAAAGGGGGGTAGATTATCTGCTCAACTAGTTGTTTATTTTTTAATACTGCATTTTAAAACTGAAGCAATGATTTTGGGGCTATATAAGGAGTAAGTAAGGTCATATCACTTGAATTTTTCTTAATTTAGCCAAATACAGTGAAAACACATTATTCATCTATTATGCCTTGTGTCTTCATACACCTTTTTTTTCTTCATTAGCAATTAATTCCACTCAGTGGCAGGAAGATAGTTTTCATAAACTGATCACTTCAATGAGGATTTTTCAGTGAATTAATGGGGCTCAGCTGCCTTTATGTAATAAAAGCTGAAAAATTGAATGTCAAACATAAAGGTGTACTTTTCCTGTAGCTTGTGTAAGCTTCTAAAACCATGTGCAACCCCACAAAACAATGCCTGGTTTCCCTGGGCTTCCCTCCCTCTGGTGCCCATTCCAAGTCCTCCTAGGGAAGCACCATGTCATTCCCAAATCCAAGCTCATGTACAGAGCCCATTCAGGGTGGGTGGACTCTGTAAAGAGATCTCTTCACAGCAGCTCTAATCCCTCTCCGTCAATAAATTCCTCCTCTTTACTCCCAGCCCCCACAGGGTTGTGCCTGCACTGTTTAAATGCAGCTGGATTTTGCTCGCCAGAGAGGGTAAGGTCTGCATCCAGCCCCTCCTGTGGGGCAGCTAAAGGGAAAAGAAAGGAAGAGCATGTACAGAAAGCCTTAAGTGGGTGGGACATGTTTTCATTTTGCTGTCAGTTCACATTGTCAGATACAAAATGATTTTGAAAGCAACAGAAAAGCAGTGCAATAACAGAGTCCTCAGCATGGCTCCCAAATCCATTGCTGGCAGCCCCACGGGTACTGCACATTGATCACCGCAGCCAAAGCTGCACTTAGCTCCAGACTAAACACCATCAGGAGCCAGGGTGGTAAATAATGCATTTCCCCAGGGCTTTTGGCTGAATATGTGATCATTTCATGCATTTCATACCCTGAGAAACAGCCACCCACAAAGGAAACTGTCAGCTGCACCCTCCCTGCTTCACCTGGGGCTTGACTCAGCCCCACAGAACAAGCATCAGTCAGGGCAACGAGGACCTCAGTGCTCCAGCAGCAGCAGCACAATTTGAGGTTTCCCTGCTGGACTCTGGGCAGGGCTGGCTCCAGTCCTTGTGTTTATTTTCCAGGAGATCCACGAGCAGGAACCATGCTCACCCTGCTGTGGCACTGCAAGCAACGTTAGCTCAATAGATACAACATAAACAAGGCCCTCTTCCCTTCTTAAAGCACGCACCAACTCTCCTCATACATCTCTACCTCCTCAGGGACAGCCTCTCTGCATATTCACAAGAGGTTTTATTCATTTTGACTTGAATATCAAGCCCCAACACTGAGTTTTGTATCAGTATTTGCCAAGCCACATGTGTGTCAGCTGGCACTGGCTTTCATGCTGCCACGAGAACAGTAACTCAACCAAAGGCAGCAGCCAGAGCAGGCTATCAGCTATTCCTGGACAGCTCTCATGGGAATATCTCCCAATCCAATCTCACATTGCAGAGCGGAGCAGAGACATTCCCATTTTAAGGTCTGATCACTGGAAACTGGCTAGGAAAACTGGCCTTGCAGCTTCTGCATTCATGTTATTAGTGTTTGTTGTATTTATAAGAGAAAAAGGGTATTTTCCTAGCCAGGATAGCAAATGCATCCGGAATTTATAAATCCACACATTCTCTCTCCTTCTTAAAACTTGGGAATTTAAATATTCCCAAATATTTCTGGGGGTAAAACATGCTACAATTGCTTGACAGATATTTATATTATATTTCAAAATCTGGCAATAGAGATCATGTAGAACCATTTTATATATATATACATATACATGAATAAATCTTTTCAGTTCTAGTATTTAATAGCTATATGGTTTTAATCTTGACCCTTACTCAGTACTAAAAGAAATGTGTTACCAACAGTTTGGCCACAGATATTACTTTGAAGTAATATCTTTTTTTCAATGAATTTATTACATATAAAATACCAAAGTCTAGCATTGTTTAAATAACTTCTTCAGATGCAAAATGTTACTGGTGCTATCAGCAATCCAAGTGCCCCAGAATAAGAAAGACTTGACCATCTCGATATATTCCAGCACCCAAACAACTGTGTTGGATTTTTTCTTTGATATTTCTTTTAAGATTCTTGTCAGAGCCTGACCTTAAGAGATGGGACCATCACAGTTATCCACAATTTATTACTTGAAAAATCAAACAAGGCATCAGTCTCAGAGGCTGTGATTTAGTCACAAGTTGCCATAACTGAAGACAGTCACAAGTTTCAAAGTTACATGGCAGTTTATAACTTTTTGCTCCAATAAGCAATTAACACAAAACTTGGGTTTGACTTTATAACCTCTCCCCTTTGGTATTTTTTACTGCATTGCATCTGTTTCTCAGCCAATGACTTGCTAGCTCAGGTACACACATCTACTTCTGTTATAACATCTAAAGTCTTAACTTAAACTATAAAATCACATTTCTGTACTGAAAACCCTTCACCATAACACCCCATACATATTCTTACTTATAACTACAGAAACACAGGTTTATAATTCTTCTGCTTGAGGTCTATATACCTTTGTCATTCTATCAACCCAAGCTCTTTCCAGGGCTGTAAATTCAACTCATTAGTGCCTGTGGAAGTTCCTGCTCCTCAGTTTCCCACAGGTTCTCAAACTCATTTCCAGTGCCCCACAAAGTATCTGGAGGCAGAAGGCAGCACAGGTTGAGTCCTTTTCCTCTGCAGTGATGGGCTGAGCAAAGGTGACTTTCAGAAACAGTAAAATGAGCTGAGTGTTTTATTGGCAGAAGCAGGGAATACTGTAAAGCAGTTTTAGATTAGCAGGGAAATCAGCTGTTCATACTGTATTTTATTTAGTTTTGTTCCCTCTGCATGCTCATATTCTTAAGCAGATCTTCAACTGCTGGGAAGAGATCCAGGTAAGGCATTGCAATCAAATTCATGCTACAGCACAAAACCATAAGCAAATGTCATATTCCTGGTGATTCTGGGCACATCAACACTGGATAATATCCTTGTTTCTGATGCTGGATGATCCAAAAGGAACAATACAGCCATTGGGACAACAGCTTTTTTCCCCTAAGACACTTGCTTACATTTTTGTGTAGCAGACCTGAAAAACTAACTGCTGGATCATACAGAAATAGATATGTATGTATACATATTTACTAATTTAGATACATATATATNNNTAGGTTTCTTTATTTCAGACATCTTATTTCAGACTAAATAAAATAGTACGTATAAGAAAAATGGAGGTTATATATATATATATATATATAAAATTTAGCTTAAAAAATTTAAAATTAAGTAATATTTTAACAGGTCATAACACCAAGGCTCAATTCTGAAGCCTCTTAGGGTAAACTGATTACTTTTGTTTTTAGCAGGTACTCCTTTTGGGACACTTTGTTGACCTCGGGAGTGGTTTCTTTGTTAGAGGTCTGAAGCAAAGTAGCATCAGAGCTCACAGATGAGAATCTGCACACTATGTTCATGCTATACGTCATTCTTTAATGACAGATAATTACTAATAAGAACTTTTAACAACCAGAATAAAGGAGCCTCTAAAACATTAACTTATTCCAAATAATAAAGCACAAAGCATACACTGGAATTAAAATGAAATTTTAAAAAACAACAAAACAAAACAAAAGCCACCAAAAAAATTTTAAAAAAAAACAACAAAACCCTTCAAAATCAAATTTGGTCACTTTTCAAGCTAACAATCAACCATTTTAAAAAATTAAAAATCTAGTTTCCCTGTACTTTCCCCATCCTCTTACACTCAGCACATTTTCAGTTAAGCTGAAATTTGGGTCAGTAAGAAGGCCATGCTCCTCTGTCCAGCTTGTGCTGTAAAATAATGAAAGCAAGAGTGGCAGAGACACAGTTCCCTTGCCTGTGTTTGTACCATTCAATTGTTTCCATCAGGCTTTTGGTAAAAGTCAATTGTCCTTTTAAGTACTAAGGAACAGAAAAGTGGCTGTCCTAACTACAAATCACCAACTCAGGCAGCCCGTGGCTTCCTTGCCCTTCAATTCCTTTCTATTTTCCCAGATCCTCCATCATCATTTCCCTCTGCAGACAGCAGCCAGTTGGACTGGCCCTGCCTTAGAGTGCTCAATTCACAGCTGCTCCTTTATAATTTTACCAACAATTTTGGGAACATCTTGTTCTGTCCCAAGGATACACAAAGACTGGCTAGAAATTGTTGCAGTCTGAGGGCTGCAGTGCCCCAGCCCATCTGAAGTGGCTTTGGTATCCCTTTATTGGTTTGTGCCACCCTGTTTGCCCTTCCCAGTGCTTTAAACACCTGCCCAGGCTGTCAAGGTTTTACCCCAAACCCCAGTACAACCTTTTGGTGTTGCAAACCCTCAGGGTATGCTCCTTCTCCTTTGCTTTGCTCTGTTCCTGTAGTCCCCACGCCTGCCTTGCATTTCTCTGCAGATGAATTGCACGAGGCACCGGAGTGCCCTGGTTTCCCAGCTCTCCACACCCTTTATCACGGTTCTCCTCTCTCCTAGCAAATGAACTCCTCTGCTCTTCAGGTTTTAAATTAATTGCCAGATTGCTTATCCTACTGCACATTTATTCCCACAGGGCAAAACTATTAAACAAGAGAATAGGTTACACCCTTCCTTACTTTTACCATTAATAGTTTATAAAAATTCATGTCTCGCTTCAGAAATGGTGCCAGTCTGTCAGGAAACCTGGAGGCTGCTGATATATTTTTTTTCATCAGTTTCATATAAAATCTGGCTGTATTTGACTTTTCCCCTATGCAAGTTCTTTTCTGTCACTGGTTTTGCATCTCATGGCAATTCCTCTCAGGCAGGAGCCTTCCCAGAGCCTTGTTTTACCCTCCCTTTTGCCAGCCCAACCCATTTAAACCAAGTTGGGGTTGCATAAGAGTTTCATGAGCCCTAAGGCTCCTCCCCAAACATTTTGATCTCTAGTCTGCATCTCTTCCTTACTACAGTGAAAAAGTTCACAGTTCCAGTGAGAAGCTTTGCACCTCTGCATATTTATAAATTTTTTACCATCTTCAGAGGCTCTGCAGATTCACAAACACTTCATAAATAAAACAGTAATAAAATGGAGAGATACTGACTTGTGCATTCATTGGTAAAACACAAACAACAATGAATTAGGGGGTTTGTACTTCAAGGTGAACGAAGCATTTCTTGTTAGTACACAACAGTGTCAGAAAGATAAAATCAATGTTCAATTGATTCACAATTATATTTTGGGTTGCTGCCATGCTGGCTTTTCCTCATTTGTGCTTTGGTTCAGGTGAACAAAGGCATGGCTGGATTCTCATTCGTGCCTGCACTAACAGCACTGCAGGGCTGCCTTCTCTCCCCTCTATCAAAAGCCTCTTTTAAAAACCTTCCTGAGAGCAAATGACAAATACTTTACTTCAGGGTAAGAAATAAGAGCTAAATCATAAAACTTCTAACCTCTACAAGGGTTACACTGACCAGCAATCTTTTAAACAGTCAATAAACTACTCTGCAGCGTGGAGTTTTCTTTCATTTCCCTTTTCTTTGCTCCTTCCCATGGCATTTGATGCATACACCAAGTTCTGCCACTGCAGGACGTGGCCTCTGCACCAAAAAAAACAGATTTTAAGCCTGGTCCCCCACAGGGCCATGGATACTCCTTGCCTTAGGAATAGATATATCCATGTTTCATGGGATACAGGTGGATCTGACCATCCAAACACAGGATTTCTAGCACCAACTCCAACAGCCATGTCAAAGAATGGACCTACAGCATACAAAAGGTTTTTAACAATACTGACATGCAGATTTACTGTTATTGCTGGTGGTAGTGGTGTAACCTGATTTTAAATGCTGTATGTGACATAACTCAGTATTTCTTTCTATGTATTTCGGTATGTTTATAGTTATGTATCTCCAGGGACACATAAGTTATTATTTGTTAGTATTCCATTGGCCATCCTTAACTCCAAGAGTGCCATTAGACTTCATAACAAATTCATACAAGGACCCATGGAAATAAACACTGGCACTCTACATTCACTGTCAGATGCTCTAAGGTCCTTGAAAGGCCAACACAAAATAAATTGCATAATTAGCTATAAATGTAATTAAGGAGTCAGAGAATGAGAGGGAAAAGAACATAGAGATGAAATTTTCCATTCTACATCCTTAAAAATTGGCATCAGGAAGATTGAAAGCAGTTGGGGGAAATACTGGGTTTTCAATAACAATCTTGGACCAAATTATTTCTTAGCATATATACAGATATTAAAAAAAAATAAAGTACAGCAGGCACTGACAGAACAACTCACCATCTTCCTCAAAGGTCTGCAAGCAAGTGAATAAATAAGAAACTAAATCTGGCCCCATTTGTTCCACAGAATAAGACAGCTGGCAAGGCTAAAAATCAGAGAAACAGCCTCTGAGAATTTAGGCATGACATAAAATTCCTGCAGAATCCTTTCCTGACATGCCAGCTATAGAAAGAGAGCCCCTTCATTCCAGACCTCATTTCTTTACATGGCAGGTAAAAGAACAGGACTTCTGCCTTTGGGTCTTCAGGCTGCTGTGGAATATTTGTTACTGATATGCTTTATCTGCATTAATAATTTAAAATTATTTTTCCTCTTGACAGATTTTATGCCTAAAGAACAAAAACACTTGATTTAAACCTCTAGAAAATATTATTCAAAATAAATTTACCTGTCCAATAAACATCAGCTGAAAAATGCTATGCAGGAAATGTATATTATTTAAAATTCCACTCTTTTTGTTGAAATAGCTTTCAGCATGGAGGAAATTCCTTTGTTAATAATTCTACAATAAGTCAAAACTCAGAAAATATTTTAAACCTGTCAAAAATCTGTTTGTTTGGGTTTTTACAGAAAATTTGAAAACTTTTCCTTCAACGGATTCTTTTTATTGCATTTTAGAACCCAAGGAGCTGTGAAAGCCCGAGATGCTTCCTATCAAACTCCAGAGCCTCTTTTCCTGACCTCTTTTGTCCTCAGCAGCAGGCACAGTTTTACTCAGCCTGCTCCACCACACCATGGAGACTCCCAGCAAGGAATTCCCTGAGCCCAGGGCCTGGTGCAATCAGTTTTTCCAGCCATGGCAGAGCACTGGGAATGCCCAGCACGGGGCAGGATGAGCTGGCCCAGGGTGATGTGAGGGCAGAAAGCTCTGCAGGCTCTACAGCAGTGGTGAAATCTCACTGCTCCCAGATTTTCCATGCAGAAAAATCTTTCCTGTTCCCATGATCGATTTTGCTCATCCTGAGGTATTTTATCTACTACTAATTTTATAATCCAACTGGCATTTATTTCACTACCACCTTTTCCATGAAGCAAAAGAAAGACATGGTGAACAGTATCCCCCAAACATGTCACTATGAATACATAAAAATTCTCAGTCAAAAAGTGATCTCATTATAGCAAGAAAAATTATTTGGCCTTACAAAGATTGGCTACCACACTGCAGCTTCCACTCAGCTCCAAAGATCCCAAAGCAAACCCCAGGAGATGGGAAGCTGAGAGGAGGTCTGTCACTTTGCTGATGGCAGCTTTATAATGAAGTCCCTCAACTGGAGAAAATGTAAAATCATCCAAAAAGAGAATTATCTGTCTTCAGCAAGGGTTCCTCACTGTTTTTGTTTTTTTTTCTTTATTGGTAAATTGGCCAACAGCCACTGTGGACAGCAACTCTGTGCAGCTCCATCCATAAGCAGTACCATTCCAAACCTTACCTAAATGTGCTTGGGCTCCCAGTCAGTCACACTCCCCATTTCTACAGACAGGGAAAAAATGAGAAGGTGGCAGAATTCAGATTGGAACCATTCAGGTTCACACAGGCACTGCCTTGGTCTCCCTTGCTCTGTGATGTCCCAAGACAAACTAACCCAAAGTCAATAGAGAGGAGCAGCAGGAATCCTGAATAATTTTTATTTTTGTTCCAGCTCTCCCAAATGCCATCCATAAGCAAACTCCTATGTGTTAAATCATTTATTTGTGGCAAATTTTCTTTAATGCAAATCTATTTTACCAGAACAGAAAAGCAGATGCCGCAGGAAGAAACGAGTAAGGATGTGAACTACCCACAGTATCACCATGACACAACACAGCCCTGCTGCACTGGCTGTGCAAATACAAGGCTGGCCTGAGTCCCACTCCACAGCCAGGTTCCACTCAGCTGCACAGCTGAAGGAGCAAAATGGGAAAGGCTAAAAGCTGAAAAACACACAGGAACAAGGGTAAAAAGCCACCCCATCTCCACACGCATGTGATGCAGATTTGGAGATGGGTGAGGTGAGCAACGCCTACACCATTCCAGTCCATTCCAGCTGAGCACAGCGAGTACTGCTGGGTCCCCAAAGGCTCCTGCTCACTGTGGGATGTTTCTGCAGGCTCTGATGGATCGTGTTGAGCAGTGTGTTGCCTGACCCAGAAACAAATATTCTCTGTCTCAGAAGCAGTGGCAACTCCTACTGCAGCAAAAGGACAAGACTCTCACAGAAAGGGCTCTAAAGCCAATCAGAGAGAGATTTCCTCAGAACTGCCAAACACTGAGCAATTCCCCTGCATCCAAAGGCAGTTACTAAGGATTTTCCATTATTTGTGAGCTTATTTAACTTTCTGAGCATGGATATTTCAATCAAACTTAAGACCCCAAGTCTGTCAGGACTAAATACTGATACGGTGAGTAAATGTAAGGTGCCCTTGGGGAAAGATATCACCAAAATTTATAGAAGCACTAAACGCTAGGAATTCCTGAACTTTAAAGGGGAGAAAATATTTTTATATGCTTAAGTGCAGCATTAAACACATACATGGTTCTTCACAGGCAGAATGAGGCCAAGGGGCACATATCCAAAACCCAACACACAAAATATCAGACTCTCTGATGCATGTACAGATTCACACCTTCATGCCATAACCAAACAACAAAGAGCCCAAAAAGGAAGCCATGCAGGTTCCATTTACTGAAATTATAAATGAGTAGTCTTTCAAGGAGTCAGACGTTCTGAGGAGTTGAAGAAATTTATTACAAGGTACCTTCTGCAGCAGCATTCTAAAGGATTTTAGGGTACCAAGGTGCTATAGTTTTGGTAAACAGATACAGGTATCTCTGAGCCATAAGGAAACACACCTGTAAATTCCCATAAACCTTCATTTCAATTGCCTTAGACTCCCTTAATGCTCACCGGGATTTAAAAAGAAAAGACAATTAAACAGAGGTGATCAGTGACAGCAGGAAACGTTTTACCAGGGAGTTCACATGTGTTACATCGACCCCAAACTTCATTACAGCCCTGCACCCATCACTGCTAAACCAAGAAGAAGCTGAACAGCCTAAATACAGCAAAGCTGTTCTGACTGAGAGAACCTGCTCTCCAGGATATAAAACCACCCAGGGGCAGGGAAATAAAGAAGGCTGCTCACACACTCGTGGAGCTCCAGCTCCATGTCCCTACAAAAAGGATCAGTGGGACCACTAAGCAGGGTCCTGCAGAGCTAATGGGTGCATGGGTGACAGAAACTGCCAAAGGAACTTGGGTCATCGAAAAAAAACCCCAAACTGCTGACAGGACACGAAGAAAAGGGACCTCATTTCATTCATTCTTTACCTAAACAGCTAATGATGCTTTTCTTGGAGGTAAACAACCAGTTGTGAAAGCTCATATGCTTTGGCACCTGCTGCAGCCCGGTTCCCTCTGTATCCAGCACTAGGCATTTATCAATCACAGTGAGAAACGTCCCCAAGATCCCTCGTAACAAGTAGATCTTACTACTGTAAAGTGGGGTTGGCTCTCACTAGCACTACATGACCACATTCTCCTCCTAGCCCCCATCCAGCCCCACGGAATGATATCCTCCGCACTGCCAGATAATCCCGTCCATCCCCGTGGTTTTACGCCAGGCAGTCCCTCCCTTTGAGCCGAAGTGCTGGGCTGGTCTCGGCTTTCCGGAGCCGTTATCCGCCTACAGCTCCTCATGCAGGCAGCGAATCCCCGCAGCAGCCCCGCCGCTCCCCGGAGCTG
>VXAC01001408.1:149318-229187 GCA_013399225.1 Rhipidura dahli
TGAGGCAGGCTCGGAGGGGCTGATCTGTGCCGGCTGAGGCAGGCTCGGAGGGGCTGATCTGTGCCGGCTGAGGCAGGCTCGGAGGGGCTCCATGCCGGGTAAGGCAGGCTCTGAGGGGCTCCATGCCGGCTGAGGCAGGCTCGGAGGGGCCGCTCCCAGCCCGGGCGGGCTCTGAGGGGCCGCGGGAGCCGCGTGTGTCCCGCCCTGCCGCGGGTGCGGGGGTCCCACAGCCCAAAGGACCCTGCCCGAAACTTTGTGTTGGCCGGGCCCCCCTACCGAGCGGGCTGTTCCCGCTGTGGGAGCGCAGAGGGCCGGGCAGGGCAGCTCCGAGACTCCGAGCAAAGGCTGTGACACAGCGAGCGACTCTCGGGAATCAGGCTTTAAATCCGTCTGCAGTCGCAAATCAGCCCAACTTTCAAGAAATCTAAAGATTTGGTTATTTCGGACACGTTTTACTCGTGTGCATTGTGTTGCCTGTAAATATAAATCTTTGAAGAGCAAGTTATAAATATTAAAGCCTAAGTGAATAGGGGGAGTATGTGTATCAAATTTTAGACTAAATTTATGCCAGCCCAGTTTGGCACATGCACGCCTGATGCGTTCAAGCTGCACTCAAATCAGGGAAGTTACTTGGTTTTACAATGGCAGGTGCCTGTTTCAGAGACTGGTGAATGACTTAACAATAATTAGCATATTTATATAACATATTGTTGTTTATACGTGGGGTTTGGAATTTAAGAGCCATTAATATCACTTCCTGAACAGGAGGGATTCCTGGAAGTATGAAGCAATGGCTTGTTTGGCGTTTCCCCCCCCATTCGAGCTACATCTGTGTGTGCACTCAGGGTCTGAGATGTGCAATCCTGCCCAGACAGAGCAGGTGAACTCAATGTGTCTTCTACTCACATCTGGTACAAAACAAAACCAAACTGCTATTAAGGACCTTTCTCTTCATTTTTCCCTTTTTAGTTATTTTCTTCCATCTTCCTCTCATCTCTGGAAGCTCCATCAGTATTGGAATAGGCAGCAATTATTCCAATCTCCGTAAGTAATCTCTTTTTTTTAACTGCATTATCAGCATGCTTTGCAGTCATGTACAGCTGCAGGAATATTATATTTAAAGTTCTCTAGCAGATAAACATCAATCCATTAAAAAGCAAATAGCTTCCTGACTGAGAAAAAACTGAGTTAACAGAAATGTCCTTAACCTTGTCATCTTTAGACAGACAAAACTCACAGAAATGACAGAATTGTCTGAAATAGAGAGCCATAAAATCTAGTGGCAGGTACAAGTACTTCAATATTTTATCTTTAAGAAAAAAATCCTCCTTTTCAGCATTTTCTCCCACAACAGCAAACTAGCAAATTGACAAATGGGGCACACTGACATCAGTCAAAATTTATATCATTTTGGCACTCACTAGTGAAACAAATGTTGGTAAAAATTACTTCCACTCATTGAAATAAAACAATTCCTGACGTTTGACTTCCTTCTCCTCTCCTTTTTATGACTTGCTTTTGTAGTCATACATGAAGGTTTTTTGAAAAGGAAATACAGCATTGTAGGAGCCAATTATCCTCATGTCACTGATCCTGTTTTGGCAGAAAACCATGTGCATACAGAAAGGGAAGCAGGGCAGCATGTCCAGTGTCTTGGATGGAAGAATGCATAATGACAAAAATACACACACAACAATTAAACCCACCAAGAGCCCTCTTGGAGCAAGGGCTGCAGCTCAAGAAAAGCTGTGCTGAAATGTATAAATAGACTGTGACTTTGTAACACTGTTCGTGCCCATCATGCCTGAGAAATCATACAATTAAATGTGAAGTTTAAAGGAAGGACAGACAAGAAGTTCCTTTAATTTACTGTGGAACATACAAGGAGGAACAACAAAGTCAGACAGCTACAATCATTCACAGACCAGAAATCATACCCCATTTAATGATTGCTGTGACAATCTATTGTGACAGCAAACTAGGAGAAATTATTCATAGAGTCAGAACCAGCTTCTGTCAGCAGCAGGGATTTGTAGGATCTATCACTAAGACAACTTTGGTAACTGGGAGCAGAGTTTGGTTGGTAAAGGTGAAGACAGTGCAAAACCAAGGAAATGCCAAGTGTTGTCTTTCAGATTGCCTGATAATCCCTTAAACTTCTCCAAAAAACACATTAAAGTTGGGCTGAAGAGCAACTGCAAAACTAATAGCCATTGCCTAATAGATGCCCAACTGGCATCACCCAATTCCCAGAAAATACATAATAGCAGTACAGAAATGTTTGCAGAGGTGTAGCTACGTTGGCAGCCTTAGCTACATTTGTTAGGTGGACTTGGCAAGAAAATCCCTGTGGTGTGCTGGTGTTGTTACAGGTCAATATTGCAAAAAGAATGCTGAGATTATTTTCCCACTGAAGTGCTGGGTTTACACAATGCACAAAGTGGTGTTTCCCAGCACTTCATTGCAAGACAGCTTTGTGCTGCACTGGGTTTGGATCAGCAGAGTTCTGTAGTAGAACCATTGCAGCAAATAATTCAGAGGAGTCTGAGGGCTGCTCTCATTTCCAAGCAGGTGCCTGCAGAATTAAGTGTTTTAGAGCTTGGTCTTCCTTCGGCCTTAACTGAGTCCAGTTCAGCCAGGCCTGAGATTCTGGCCTTTTCCACAAGGGCTCTCAGCTTTAGTTCCTGTAATGCCTAAACTCTGAAATGTTCTGCTGACAGGAACAGGTAATATTAACAAAGTACCAGGTGGGCATTAGCCAGAAACCAAACTGTGGCTCATGGGATGCCTTTACAGCGGATGTGGAGAGACCAGAGTTAGCCCAGGCTGTTTGGAGGTACCACAGGAAGGAGACTCCACAGTGGACTCTTCAGCTCTACAGAATTCATGTAGGCCAGGTACCAGACCTGTTTGCTCTCCAAACACTGAACTTCCCAAGCAAGGCAAATGGCTCAGGAGCAGGACTGCAGCTCTGCCCGTACAGAGTTGGCTGTGCCTGCAGAATCCTGCTCTAGTTCAGGACAAAGGGGAAAAGTCACACAAGCAAAGTCCAGGCAAGAGAATATTCAGGGATGGAGCCAAATGACTTCAACCACACTGAACCAAGGTGGACTGACAGGGTCAGTGTTTAACAGAACTTCCTAATCAGAAATAGAATTTGTTTTGACTTTGTTGCTGTAGATGTTTCTCTCTGAAACATTGGATTTTCTTTGCAAAGTGTTTCTAGGTTTTAGCTGTGTTTGGATGGTTGATTGGTTTTCAGAATAAAAAGCCAAATTTATCTCTAGAAAATAATGTCAATGAGTATAAATTATTAATAGGAAGTAATGAACCTCAGTCACTGTTTCAGATGCTTAAATGAAGGGGTCCCAAAACTGTCAGAGAAATAAAACTGCAGAAAAATGGTTCTATGTAAACTACCTTCCCTTTCTGCATGTGCCTGCCTTCCCCACCTCCTTCCCAGCACTTCTGAGATTTATCTCTGAGGAAATTGGTTGTAGACACAAGTAAAAGCAAACAAACCAACTGATTATTCAATCAATTATCCACATTGCCAATACATATCAGATATTATAAAAAGATAGTTATTTCCAGCTATTTAGTGACTCTATAGTTATGTATTCAAATACTAAGTATTTGTGATAGTCCCATTCAATGTCCCTGCTTTTATATCTAAGAGCACAAGGAATGTCCAGAGATATGTGAAATGTTCATTTGCATGCATGAATGACAAAAACCAGAGCTTTAAAATATACAGACAGCATTTTCAAATCCAGCTCTAAGATTTCTATCTTAGAACCTTTAGAGAGCCTACAAACTTATTCTAACTAAACTGAATTATCTCACCAAATCAAGAAGGAACAGAAGCATTCTTACAGTGGCTCTCTGTGCATGAAAACCCACCTAAGACAGGCACAGGTACACATGTCCCACAGCAGAAAACTGCAGAAAATCCTCATGCTGGAATCAGTAGAGCCACCTTGCTGCCCCTCAGCATTTGGCTCGGGGACAGCAGAAGAGCACAGCTGGCTGCCAGCTGTGCTGCCACTGACTCCAGCACTGAGAGCTGCACCCTGAGACCCCAGGACAACAGTGAAAGGTTGAATAAACTTCTACTCATAAACAAGGAAATCTTTCTGTACACAGCAAGAATAAAATGCTCTCTCCACTGCTGCAGACTTGGCAGTCTGCAGCTCTTGATGGCAAATCCTGTCTTTCTCCCACTCCAAACTCAGCCAGTTTAGTGCAGTTGTCCAGAGGCACAAACCTGATTCCCAGTGACAGGGAGCACACCAGCAGGAACCTAACTGCACATCCCCAGGCATGGGTGGAGCCCAGTGCCTCAGTCCAAACCAGGAAAGAAACTGGGTGATTTGGGGTCTGTGCAAGTACTTTCAGGAGTTCTTCTAGCTGTCCCAGATTTGAGACATGCAGAAAGACAGGAGATTGCTTCTAGCTCTGGTGGGAACTGGTGTCCTGGAAAGGTACAGGATGCCAGGGAGTTTAAGAGATGTCCTGCTGTGCTGTGCACAAGACTTGGTGCAGATCTGTCAGGCTATCCCCTTGCATGTGTGGGATTCCTCGAGAAGTGTCAGTGATCCAAGCACCAACATCCACCAGCCATCTTCAGTCTCTATTCTCTGTCAAAAATGACAGAAGCAAGGTAGGTCTGTGGTGCCAGACTGTGAGGGAGACACACTGCAGTTGACCCCTCTTCTCTTAAGTGCACAGCAAAGTTTAATCCCCAGAATAAACTGTCTTGTCTTCCTTCACTCTGTTTTTTCTCCAAGTGTGGATGTTTTCTGAAGGTGCTAAACGGGTTCTCATCTCCTCTTCCTTAAGGGCATACCCCATATTTCCCTTGAGTTTTCCACATAGCACTTCATGTTTCAATGACTCCAGCTGAGCAGAAAGGAAGGATGTTCAAATACCTCCAGAACCATACCTTGGAATCCTTTGTTCCTCTCCCCTGCTAAGTAATATCCAGCTTCTTTCTGCCATCAATTTATTTTATGATGGCTTGAAATCATCTGTTATATCAAGACTAGTTTCTTCACCTTTTAATTTATTAGGCTGGAATCTGCACTGGGAATGCATCCATTTTTTTCCAAGCCTGACAGTTTCTCATCCTTGTGTGTGAGGATGTAGGCTGACAACTCCAAGTAATTAATTTCCATTGTTCCTACTGACTTAATGCTTTAATTTCAAGCAGCTTCTCCCAGCTCACACTTCCCCACTTCAAATAATAGATCAGGAAACAATAGATGCATAGTTCCTATGCACCTGCATTGCAAACACACAGAGTCTAGTCCAAACCCACTCCCTAGCAAATAAATAAAATGATGCTTTAGTTTTTGGAAGGCTTCTCATCAAGCTGCTACCAGCAGCCTATCAAAACACCTCTCAGAGGAGAGTAGGGGGAGGTTTGGTTTAGATCCCGTTTGAGCTGTGTGTTCAAGCACCTAAAAACCCAGCAGATGCCCGGATTCCTTTCTGCAAAGCATGTCTCCAGGAGAGGTGGACTCCACTGTAAAGCTTCCTTTGAGTCTCTGTCCTCAGGTGCTTTGAAAACTTGGCCTCCAGCTCAGAGCTGGCAGAAGCAATTCAGCTGGCTTTGACAGCATTTATGCAAACAGGGATTTTAGCTTAAAAGATTTATTGCTGAAACTTCTTGAAATACCTCTGACTTTTTTTTTAAATGACATTATATGACATTGGGAAGCCTACAGTCCTCAAGAACCTGTGTGAAGATCATTCACTAAATGATCCTATGATCTCTGTCTACTCTTAATGCAAACAGTGCTGTTATAACCCTTTGTTTCTGTGGGCTCTTTAATTCTAAGTTTCTTATCTTTTAATTGCTGGTTTTGGTTGCAAGCATGTTAATCCCTGTGTTTCCATCTTAAAAATGAGGATTTGTCTTTCATCAATTGTTTTTTTCCTTCATTGGCAAGTAATCTTTTTTAGTTTTGTGGTTTAAGAAAAGCAGCTCTGTAAGCTCTGATCTTTACAAGTTTTCAGCATTCAAGCTTTATTGTGAATTAGCTGCAAAATTGTTACAGGATTACTTCTACTTAAAAGCCCCAACTAAAACAGAAGCTTAATCACTCTAGGCTCTGCACAAAATAACTGGCCTTGTCCTTTAATAGTACAGGTATCTAGAAAACACAAAAGGTGGGAAGAGGGAAAAAAAAGGCTGCCAGGAAAGTTAATTGCTTTAAATTACACAGGAACTTAAGGAGAAAGCCTGGCTCTCCAGGCTCCTGGGTTGGTGTCTGTCCATTAACTGGCACCAACTCTTGCTACAAGAGAGGAATACTCTGAATTCAGTTTCCGCTTACTGAGGACCTGTAGTGTTTTGTTAGATGACAAATACAGGCAGGTCTCCATTCCACTGAGGAAGGGATTTCTACAGCAAGGCCTTGGGATTTAAAGTGATGATCGTTACAAAAGAGATCCCAGATCCCCTCGGGGAGACAGTAATTGTGAGCTGTTTAGTCCCAGCTGGAAGACCAGTTCTTACTAGGACCCCTCATATTGAATTTTGCTTCTAAGCCACACTTTAACATCTCTTATTAGCAGAAATCGGTGTTTTGGTTATTTCCAGGCTAAACTACTGAGGTACAGATTGGCTTCTTTCACTCTCCTAACACACTCAGCACACAAGTCTTTGGCCCAAACAATTGGCAACAAGTACCAGGCTTCATTAAAGAAGTTGGTCACAGAAAATCCAACACAGAAGACTAGAGTTTCCAGAAATTTGTAGACCAGGTTTGATCATATCAGTGTATTGCCCTTCAACTTGCTCCAAGTGCAGTGGTTACTCAGGGTACCACAGGATCCTCACTCCCTGGTGAGACAAGAAGAGGTAAAACCCTGCTGCCTTGACCACACAATAAAAGCTCTGAAAGGTAAATTAACTGGGGGTTATTTTATTTTATTTTATGAGAAACTGCTGGTTTATTGCAGCAGCCATGTTGACAAGTAGCCCAACAATATCTAGTCACTGGATATTGTAATTGCAGCTCTGCCTCAGAGACACATCCAGAGAGGAATGTGAATCCAAAGTGGTTTCTGGTTTGGCCTGGAACTTGGTGCTAAGGGAGGAGTACAGACTCCGCAAAGAGGAGCAAAAAGGAATAGCTATTTGGGGTGATTTTTGTGCATCATTTGAAGAGTACATCAAACTGCACTAATAATCCCTCTCGTCACAGTAAACACATTGGTGGAATCAGATGTTCCTTTAGAAAGAATGTGGGATATTCAATAGCAGACTGAAATCACTTCCAATGCATCCTGCTGGGTGCTTTAGCTGTACAGGCATCTCTGAGCATCAATCCCAACCAGAAGTGCCCAGATGTTTAGGGAGAGCACAAAATCAGAATATCACCAATATTTTTTAACAACAAAGACAATTTTAGAAAATACTTTGCTTTTAGAACAGCACAATCCTAAATGAAAACATGAGTGGAAACTGTACTTTTGCCACTTGATCCTATTAATCAATCTGAAAGATATCTAAAAACCTGATAGATATCTAAAATAGTAAAAAATCCCTAAATTGAGGGGTTTAGTTCTGTGTTTCTGATTAAAAAAAAAAAAAAGCTTCTACTGAATGAAGCAAGCTATAAATTGGAAATTTTCCTAAAGTTGGAGACATAAGGTCTCCAACTCTTTAGGAGAGCTGCAGCATCCTGTAGAGATAAAAACAAGAAGTTTTCCCCAGATTTTCAAATTATGATTCCCAACTACAGCCAAGGACAACACGGTAAAATGCAGGGGTAGAGGTGGTATCAAGATACTGTAATAGTGTAGAAATGACATCCTGTGTCTGTCCCCTGGTTTAAATTATTGTACAGTCTTTAGCTGCCATCAGTGCAAAAGTGCTGAGGAACTGGTGGGCACAAGAAGTCACCAAAGAGATAAGAATCTGTCTTCCTTACATTGTGGTTGGCACAGGTTTCTGTGCCATGCTTATCTAGATCACGGAAGCAGAGCATTAAACACCAGACCAACCTGTGCCATGAGTGGTTCATTCATTATCACTCAGTGGCTGAGGTGAGAAGTGGGTACCCATTTCAACAGAGACATGATTCAGGGATCATGTGGCTAAAAACATCGGTTTTATTGACACCGTAGGAAAATTAGCTGGAATGACCTTTTATTACTGTATTTTAATGATGCAGATTAGTTTTCAGCTTGTGGGTCCGTTTTTTCATCACATTTGTATAATACTGCCCCTTAACCTAAATTTGACGTGGCCATTTTGATGTTCCTAAGTTACCAGTTTCCATTTGCTAATTTCATCAAATGTGTGCTTATTTGGAATCCAAACCCTGCCAGGCCTCAGTACCCCATTGCATGGCCCTTGTGGTTGGGGGACATAGAACCAGAAAGGGCTTCTCTGAGAGAGGCTTTCTTAGCTCCCTCTCATCCTAGGAAAAATGGGATTCAAATCAATTTTAATTTTAAAACATGCTTTGAAGACAAAGTATCCTGTGGCAGCACGTACTGGGACAGAAGGATCACCTTGGGAAGTAATACATTTTTTCACAAGTGAAACAATCAGTCTCAAAAGAATTTTCATTGCAAAGAACTGAAAGCTCATTATTTGCTCAGTCAGTTTGTGATGCCTCTGTCCCTGCCTGCTGGCTGTGCCTCACTGTCTTCCTCAAAAGAACATTGACATATTTTTAGTCTTCACAGTTTTGGTGATTATTTTACAGCTCCCTTTGAGAACAGATGGAAGATGTGTATCATCTGGATTCACAAAACACATAATTGGCACTTGCTACAGCTGGGAAAGGTTTGCACGCCCATTTTTTTAACCATCATTGTACCCCACTGCCTCTCAGTCCAAAGGAAATCGGATCTGCCCATGTAATGTTTTATAACTCACAATCTTAATGACTCTCCCTGCAGATAAGAAACCATCACTGTGGGTTTCTGGTGTTCTCATAAAGGCCAGGTCCCAAAGTCACTTCCCCAGCCCACAACTGGCAGAACACAAAGTACGGCATTACCTCATGTGAGATGAGGTGTTTGGATTTAAGTGACCTTCAGAGTAGAGCCAGAAAAGTGGTGAAAGGTAAAACAGGAATTTTATGTTAAAGGAACTGTAGAAAATTTTCATATGTCTTAAAAGTGGTGACATCATAGCCAGTGGTAGAGGAGAATTGTGCTGAACTGGTAAAAACAGGAGCAGTGAACAAGAAAGATAAGAAAGGCTGTAAACTGGAGCAAGTTCAGAGAGGTTAAAAATAATTAGGGCCACTTTGAAGTACATTAGGAATTAAACAGATTTATAGAAGATATAAGATATTACCAGGATAAATTAGTCCACTAAATTTCCTAATAAATTATTTTTTCCCTTTGCATCATTTTCCTTTTTGATATTTGCAATGACTGTGCAACCAGTCCAACATCAACAGAAGTTCCCATTTACACAAGGACTACCCTTGGCACCACAGAGTATTATTGCTTAGCTGCTGCTTCTATTATTTTTTTAACTCTAAAAAAAACCCAAAACTAACAAAGCAACAAACAAACAAACAATGCCCTCAAAAAAACCCACAAACAAACAAACAAAACAACCCACACCCAGACAGGAACTCCCCCCAGCTTTAATTGCTGGGAATTCCATGCTGTTTCACCTCCAGGGATCCCTGCCAGAAATGCAGAGGCCATTCAGGAGCTGCACCAGGATGTTCTGAACATACACAATGATCCTGGTAGGTGGCAGAGCTGCCAGGTCCAAGGGCCAGAGCTGGGATTTGCTGTGGCAGTGTGTTGTCAATTCTGGTGATGTTTGTAGATTGGGGACACTGCCATTTTCCCCTGGAGCATCTGTGCAGAAGGAGGAATCAGGAGCAATTACCCAAACTGCAGGATTTTGCAGCTGTAAAGGGTGACAAAAGGTTCCAGATGAAAAATGTTGGAGAGCTAACAAACCTCATGTAGCAGCAGTGCCTGTGCTCTGCTGAGTGCCAGCCTGCACCTCTGTGCCTGGATGCTCCAGAGCTTGTGCTCTTCCAGCTGGGCCTGAACTTCTGCTTGCCTCTGTTTGGAATGTTTAAAATTGCTCACATAAAGTGGCCTGGATACAACCTGAATTCATAACACTCCACTGAAAATTAAAGCTGATTTCCAAAGAATCTTTCTGCACAAAGTTCTTCCTTGCCATACTTTAAAATATTTAATATTAATATTTAATTTGGTCATTAATTAACTATTTTCTGTCTGTTTTACTTGTCCTTATTGGAAGACTACATGTCAGTGCACACTCAGATGCACTTGTCAATCATTTGCTTTTATGCGCCATCCAAACAAGATAACTTTCAATAGCACTTCTGGGGAAATGGGAAAAAATTATAATACATTGTTTGAATAATGTAGGAAGTTTTTACTCCTCTTTTCCGGGAGAATTTTCTGACTTCCTGATCTCCATAATTTTGTTTGTTCCTTATAGTATGTTAATAGGTTTGTATCCTGAGAAACTGGAATATATTTACATGACAAGTTCTTCTTTCAATTACTTGCTTAGTGGTTTAGATGGTTTAGTGGGACACTGAAACTCTAGGGGATATTTTGTATTGTGAAGTTAAAGTGTAAAAGACAACAACAAAAAACCCCATATACTTCCTTTCACTGAGCTTCCCCAACTCCTTTTTTAATGTTGTGTCATGCAGCTGCTGTTTGAATGTTTATGGACATGAAAGGCCAAACTGCTGCTGCTGCAGGCAAACCCTTGGAGCTTTTGGCCTGGGAAGGGGTGGCCCCACTCAGATATGACAAGTGACACCAGTCCCACCCACACTCCCATTTCTCGTGCAAATTTATTTTGTACAGGTGAATATTAGCATGACCTGAAACTGCTTTTCTGACTGTTACCCTCTCTCCTTTGAGGGGAGGAAATGTCTGCTCATTCCTGTCTGTGTGCACAAAGATAAAAGGAACCACAGTGCATTGTCAAAGGACAAGATAAAATTACTTTTTTCCCCTCTCTAGGCTGAGAGGAGTGATTTAGTTTCCCACTCAGCCCCCTAAACTCAACAGTAGTCCTGGGATGCATCTTCCATCATTTAACTGAGGGGCCAGTAAAACATTTGGTTTCAGGCAGCGCTGCAGACCCTACTGGACAGGATTTCATGTCTCTGTAAACCAACCCTGAGTTTATGTCTTCATAAATTCACCCAAGGCTTTATTAAGAGTATTGCAAAAATCCCTCCCTACTCTGTCAGACTCAGCTCATACCCTTAATTGTCCAACTCAAACGGGACTATGACAGAGTTGTACTTACAGCTAAGGTGATCTTAATCCAGTCCTTCAGGTTTATGCAAGATAATAGATTTGTTTTTCTCCACATTTAACCATCTTGTGTGTTCAACTGGGGCAAAGATGGTTTTGGTTTGGATGTTCAAGCATGTAAGGCAGCCAGAAGGCTCAGAGACACCGTAGCTTTGTGATTTCTCTGATGTGCTTCACCTAGACCTCATCTGGCTCAAACCCAATTTCAATGACCAGAACAACAGAATGTGAGATACTTGTTTCAGCCTGAGACTCTTTTCAGGTCTGACAAAGAAGAGACAGTGCATTCATCCAGCCGGGGCTTTCAAAAGCAGCAAGATTGACTTTCAGGAAATTGCGTAGCTTTGTTGCTCAGGAAGGAATTGCTTGTTACACAACCATCTATTGTTTCTCCTCCTCTCAGAGTACTCTCTGCTGAGTAAAAAAGAATCATATTGTGGTGATAGACTCTGCCTCTTACGCTGGCTGTGCTGTCACTAGAAGGGGTCCACGTGTCCTTCAAACTCTGTTCAAGTGAGTTACCCTTCACTTTCCTGAATCATGCCACCACAGCCTGTGAATGTGAGTCCATCTGCTCACCAACTCTGTGTCTGTAGCAAGATGCTGTTCTGAACAATAGGTTTGATCTGGGTTTGCTGTTGCAAGAACATGGATATTTAGAGGCTTATTTATTCATACGTCTAAATTGTTCATACTGGATGCTGAGTTCAAGGACAATGTGTGGTTCAGGCAGCAGTGGTAATGGAAGATGTGGTCAAGCTCAGAGTGTATTTAGCTAATGTATTATGAAAGCTACTGCTCTGAAATGCCAGCTGAGGAGAGAGAAGGAAGAAAAAAAAAGCCTAAGAAAGGCAGAAATTGTTTCTTGCCATTGCCAGAAACAATTAGGCACTGGAAGCTCTGCAGAGCAGTGGCTGCTGGCTGGGCCTCTGCATCTGGCAGTGGAATGTGAATAACCAAACCATCTTACAGCTGACTCAAGTAATGCTTGGCCAGGGGAGAGGGAAGAATTACTGTCAGGTCAGAGATATCCAGTGTATTTAAAGGAGTCATGGGTACTTTTGATACAGAGTGCAGATAGTTTTAGCCATTTGTTTTAAAACCAGATTTGTTGCAAAGGAGTTGGAGGTGTTGGAAGATCTCTGATGAACACAAGGGTGCTGCAGTCTCAGCAGCTGCTGTTTACAAGCAAACTTGGAGATGTAACCACCTCAGCTTCTTCAGTTCCTTCTTCGTGCTTGTTATGTTTACGCATGAATGTCAAGATACAGTTTTAACACTGAAATCTTCCTTTTAGCATACCCACTTTGTAACACCAGCAACATCTAAGAGGATAAGCTACTTTTAGACCTCTATTCTACACACTACAAATAGCACTGATCACGTGCTGTCACTAATTAGAAGTACTTGGAGCCTTGTGGATTTTAGTTACCATGACATTTTACACAGAAGGACGTGGCCTCAGTTTTGCAGAAGGACCAGAAGTTACGATGGCAGAGTGGTCTGTAAAGGCACTTCAGGTGAAAGTAACCCAAAACATGAGATTCAGGAGTCAGTCTAGTGCACCCCATCCTCGAATGGGCATGAGATACATGGAGGTAAAATGCAAAGTTAAAACCCTCTGGACATGCAGAGTGTGGACAGCAGGCCCTCACCACCATCCCAGCTCAGCACCACCCACTCTCACTGTTCCCAGAGCAGTTCCAGCCCCACACAGCACTCTGACAACAGAGCAGCATCCGGGTCAGATCCATGGAGCACAAAAGATTATGACTTTATATTGAGAATTCCTAAGGTTTGCAGTTAATATGCACATGAGGAACAAAAAACCTGAATTTAGGCAAGATCTCAGGTTCTTGCACTCTGAATTCGTAACGTAATCAGCAGAGATTACAGCTAGACACAGGGCTGTCATTTTTCCTCTGAGAGAATTTATTGGGTGTGGCTGTGGAAGGTTTAATGGGAACACAGCAATTTGGATGATCTTACATTTTGCCAGGATCCCATGATAACCTTTAATCAATTTACATTGCACATAGAATGTGTTCTTTTCTGCCCTTCTATAAAGGTGTGCATAAAGTAGTGACTGGCAACAATCTCCTTTATATATGTAAATATATTTTTCTCTAAATGCAAAGCTGTCAATTCAGTGCTAATAAAAACCTGCAGCAATGACAGCTGACAAAATAAGAGTCAAGTACTCACAGGTTTGTTCTGAACACATTACAGTCATTAAGAGCTCCAATCCAACAGAGCATTTGCAATGGTTATAGGAGTGCACACAACTTAGAAATCGCCCACAGGAAAATTCATTATTTGCCAGTGGAAGCACTGATGATCTTCAGTGTTCAGACTGACTCTTCACAAGTGACCCTGGGAGCAGAGTGTCACCCACTGAGGTACCAACAGCTGTCACCCCACAGACACAGGAAAGGTCCAGATTGCGCAGGTGCCAAAACACCTCTGTAAGACCTATTAGAGAGCAGCAGCCACAGCAAAGCTCCCCAGAAGGACTCAGTCACACCTGGTGCAGCATTCCCATCTGTGCCAGCCTGCCCAGGGCAGCACTGCTGCCCAGGAATGCAGGACAGGCCCAGATGAACCCAAGGGCTGCCAGGCAGATCTCCATAGGAGTTGTGCTCCCATCAGGAAGTCATCAATGAACATGTGGCTAAATCAGCACATGAAAAAGTACTTGTGTATAAAACCCCCACTTCTGTGACTAATGTATCAGTAACATTACATAAGATATATAATTATATAACTAATATATCAGGGATGAGTATATAGCTAAATATATATCATATAAATGTAGCATATTTATTACTGTTCTCCTATCTGTGTGCAGGATAGAGGCACTCCACTTGAATCATTCACTGCTCTTATTTCTAACTTTCTGGCTTTGTAACACTGACCTCTAAACATTTAGCCCATGGGGTAGAAAACACCTTGGTTCCTTCAGAATATGTTTGGTATTTGGTATATTTGGTATACTTTGTTCATCCTAACACATTTTAGGAGATTTAGGATTTCCTGACAGGATCCAAGCACCTTGTGTTGCCCGCTGAGGCAACAGTCATTTAAAGTACTACATCCTTGAGCCATAAAGCATGAATGAAAATACCTGACTTTTACATGTTAGTTATCACTTTTCTTTCTCATCTTAATTTTGTTATATTTACTTTACTTTTAATGGCATCTTGATTTAGAAATTTAATTTTCTTTTTATTTTGGCCAAGAAAAACTTAATCTACTTCATATGAAACCCATAAATAATAAAAAACAAGTACCAAGAAGGGAGTATAGTTCCCTTTATAGCATGTTTTTCTGTTAAATCATTAATAATAGACACCTTTAAAGCTTGTGTCAGTCATATCACTTATTCATTATTTGTGTGTCCTTGGACAATTTCTCATGCTGCTTAAGGACACTGATTACAAATGCAAATAGATCTATCACATAGGATTGCTGTTTATTTATTTTGAGGTTTTCAGAGACTGTGGGGATTGTCACCTTTTTATTACTTGAAAAGGATTTTATACAGATAAAACAGGAGTAGATAGGGCAGGAGGGAGGGAGAGAGGGAGGGAGAGAGGTAAATAGGTAGGTAGGCAGATGAAATTTACTTTCATATTATTATTTCAACAACCTAAAAATCTTTTGATAAATGGCTTTAAGTGACTTTAAATTTGTTTTTTAACAACGGGCAAGTGCAGCACACCATAAAGTTACAGCTATCAGACTAAAACTCTATGGCCACCATCTCCCCACATTTGTTTAGAGGCCACATCTGCATCCCCCACATTCCCACACACAAATTCCCAGTGGAAATCGGAACCTTCCGCTAAATTATTGTTGCTTCAAGGACAAAAACTGACACAATATTTTTTGAATCCCAGTGCTGGTAGCCAGCAGTGCTCCCACTGCTCTGTGTGTTTCTGATTCACATTAGGAGGGTGCAGCAGGACCTACTACTCCCTGTAGTTATGATGAATTAACTGCAGAGGAGGAGGAAAAAGACAGCTGTTAAGGCTTTTTTTAAACCCAAACAAAACCTGTAGTCCAAATCTCTGCCACACAATATGGTGTTCCTTGACTGCAAGTGCCTCAATGGTTGCTAAGCAGATGTTTTGAAATTAATTTCCACTGAACTGGAAGTTTATAATTCTCATAATAAATCATAATGCAAAACTAGTGCATAGATAGGTTAAAATTTCCATTTTTAGTGTGTTACAAATAAATAATTTCTGCACTAAAATAATATAGCAGAATAAAGCCATGTTCCACCTTTTTGTGAAAACAGCCCTTGTCAAAGCTTTTCTTCATTACCAGCCAGGAAGGACAATTTTATATCTGAAAAGAAGGCTGAATCAGCTCCTCAGATTTTCCCTGCAGCTTCCCTCCAGGAAGTTTTCTGTGAACCTCAAGAATTACAGGGAGAGTAACTCCCAGTAAAAGGGGAAAAACTATCAGGTAGAAGGTCTTCACCAGCACCTGTTCTTGCAGACAGCTGAACCCTGACTAAGTAGGCTGAGATTACCTCCTCAGCCTAAAAATGTGTGAGCACAGGAAGCCCACACACTGTACTCTACAGTGAGGGGGGTGTCCCCAGGTGCCACTGGGATCACAATCCCTGCTTCTAATGCAAGGATTGGACACAAAAATACTGCACAGCACTCAACAGGCCAGCAGATGAACCCTCCAAGTACTACTACCAGGCTGTTTTCCATCTAATTAGCAAAGCAATTTTGTGATAGAATCAATTAATTACAGTGCCAGGCAGATGGTGATACAGCCACGCAGTGTGCAGAGCTCTGTCTCTTAAATTCATTATCTGGAATATTTATCAAAGTCAAAAAGCCTTTCAATGCTGTTAACATGCTTTACTGTGTTATTTTGGTCTGCTCTGTTTCAGTTTTGTTCCAATTCTTTCCCCCACCTCTGGCTTTCCAGAAACTCAAATATCTTTCAGTAAAGCTGAAACAGTACTTATAAAACCATTTGTGTAATAAACAGTAATGGCAACTGGTGGTAATGCAGCACATAAACCTTTAAAGAACTCCTTTATCTTTTGGAACCTTGTTGAAAACTCTGTACAATAAATTTACTTTCAAACAGACATGAAACTGGAAAATGAGAAGCATTTCTGATGTTTCCAAAAAACAGTATGGTTCACCCTCCAGTAAATACCTACAGGCAGGACTTGGGTACATTTTGTTTCTACTCACAAGCAAATCTGTCATTAGCTTCTGAGACCATGGAATTTTCGGTGGACTACAGCTGTACAGGGATTCCCAGGGAAGCTGATCATGTGCAACTTTATTTGGAAAAAAAGCCCAGCAATTCAGTCTCAGCTATCAACTAACAGAACAGACCAGTCACCCAGAGAACTGGGATAAAATAAAATAAAGTGATTGCCACGAGAAAACTCCCCCATCACTCTGAAAACTGGTCAATTGTTCCTGTCAGTGCTGGAGTTCTTAAAAATGAATCACAGAAGCATGGTGGTGGTTTGCTTTGGACTGGACTAGATCGTCTTCGATGGTACTTAGGTTTAAACCACCAGCTGTGGTGTGATTATTCAGGCCCTTAAACAAAACTCTAAATTCAGATTATAGAATCCCTAGGCATGGAAGGTTGTGCTTGGTGCAGGTTTGAAAACAAAAAGCTTTCCCACTCTATACCCATTAGAAGGTCCAGTTCTCTATTTTGGTCAGAGAAAGCCTTTTCTCTTTAAACGGAGAAATAAATGGCCAAGTTCCTGAGTCTGTTCTATGTGCCTCGTGTGCATTCACTCCAGGGGCTTCTGGATTGGCCTGTCACTAAGGAATATTCATGAGATCTGCATCTTGGAACACTGGCAGCTCATCAGCGAGAAGCAGATTAATGACAGAGGGAAAGGGAAATGACTTTTCAAAAACCTCCTGCCCACTGAGCCATTAGTGCCTAATCCAATATCCTGGATTCCTGTTCTTGGGCCTCGGGAGGGAGTCAAACCCTTTGTTCTGGCATTGATAAAATCAGATTCAGTGGTGTCTGTAGCAGTGACCAGGAGGCCTCAGCACTCATTAGATAAGAGACTGCTTTGTATCAGCCATGCAGAATCTCAGAAATGAGAAGGGCAAGGCAAAAACAGATACTAAGAAAGGAGTTCAGAAATAAATACGAAAGAGAGGGGAAAACCAACACTGGCAGCTCTTTCTCAGCCGCATCACACCACTTCTGCTATCACAAAACTCATGGAAATCTCGGGCCCACAACTGTGAGAATGCAGCCACGGGGTTCTGAGGAGATCCACCACTGTTGTGGGCAGGAATGAAGCCACGGGGTTCTGAGGAGATCCACCACTGTTGTGGGCAGGAATGAAGCCACGGGGTTCTGAGGAGATCCACCACTGTTGTGGGCAGGAATGAAGCCACGGGGTTCTGAGGAGATCCACCACTGTTGTGGGCAGTCTGGTCACACTGGGGCTCTGGCGGTGCTGTTTGAACAGCTGTGAGCAAATGGCAGAGGCCTCCCATGTTTTCTGTTTGAGGCAGGGAGAGAGATTCCCCAGGGTTTACACACAGAATGGTGCTTGTAAAACAAAGAGGATTTACAGTATTTTACACATCCTTTGAGACCTAGGCATGTGCAGAAAAAGCTTTGTAGCCAGCCAAGGTAAAGTGAATTTTCAGGGAAGGAACAGAGGAAAACCTCAAAATCAACCTCCACAGTGTCTATTGAGAGTACGAGTGGACTTTGCAGGGAGGCTGTATTCCAGGATAGATTTCCATCATATGTTCAGCATATTGCTGCAAGATGGAAAACATCTGTGCTATTGCCACAAACCAGCCTGGCAGGAAGAGCCTGAACAAGTGGTGGATCAAACAAGGGTGTGGGAGGAGGGAATCTTTGTTCTTTTTGTAGCACCTCACACACGCAGTTTCCCAGCCATGGCTCCTGGGCATTACCATTATGTAAGAATAACAGTCCCAGTGTGCTGAGCCACAGCTCCAAATCTCCTAAAAGGCTGTTTAGGGCATCCCAGTAACCAACAACAGCCTGAGAAACCCCGTGAGTGATTCACAGAGAGGATTCCAACCCAGCCCTCAGCGTGTGCTTAGCACAGCTGATGTGTGCATACACACAAATACACACAGCTCTGCTGAGGAGGGGCTTCATGCAGAAAGGGAAAATAAAATATAACTTGATACTTCCCATTTTATTACTAGAGTAATTAAACACTGCATAGAAAAACTTCAAATAATTCTGTTGTAAAGATTTCAGTTAAGGCTCACGTTAACAGCAGGTTTCTGTTTGTTCCAAGAGCTGCATCTCCACAGCCCAGCCCCAGATTGTCTTTCTGGGGAGCACCTCAGGCCTTTGGGATTCACCATCTCCATCCCTCTCCAGCAGCTTTATAGACAGCTATGTGTATAATCCTGCCTGTGGAAAGTCCTCTCTAGGTAAACACAGCTGTTAAGGCTTTTTTTAATGGTAAAAAAGATAAAGGAGGTAAAAAAAGGTAAAAGGGTTTTTAGGTAAAAAAGATAAAGGAGGGGGAGAGAAGGAAAAAAAAAAACCCATCAGCATGCAGTTTGGGGGTAGCTTAGGAAATAAATTCTTATAATCATGCTGACTAATTTGGAAAGAAAAAATAATGTCAAAATAAAAAATAAAAATTCCATCTTGCAGCATAAGACTCCAGAATTTAGTTAATTGTTACCCTCCATAGCTGTCCGGGCTTTCAGAGACAAAATAATTACTTCCTAGCTTACTCTGAGAGCTTAATTTTAGCATTTAGGAAGCAAAGCCCTGGCATAAAAATATTGCATTTAATGTGCAGCTACCATGAAATTCAGCCTAATGGGAAAGAACACAAACTGTTTAAAGTGTATTGCAAGTATGAATATATTTGCCTATTCCTTTCTGTCTCAGTCAACCAGAATCCCCACATGAACAACCACATTCTTGTATTTTTCTTCCTCTCCCTTTCTCTTTCCTGTGCTCACTTTTCCCAAGTGAGGGTGGTTTTTGCTGTTAAATCCTCTTCAGTGGGAAGTAGAACCACTTCTAGGACTTAACAAAAGCATTGTCCTGCAAGGACTCTGGGGAAGCTGCTCTGAGAAGCAATGCATGGATTTGTTCCAGTTGAGAAAACAAGCTACTATTTCCCCTGCTGGAAGAGAAGATCAAATGTATGACCTTTGCTCAAGGGTTAACCATATATTTCTCAGAAAATGCACTCGGAAAACTGGTGCTGACCTGTAGCACTTAAGATGTTCTTGTCTTCATCTCCCCTTTGTCCAGACCTCCACCACTCATTTAGCATAAAGCTAAAGCACACGAAGATTTGAGCTGTCTTTTAGTGTCTCAATTTACCTATCTCCTTTTTTTAGGCTGTATTTTCTATCTAGAGACTCTCCTGAAACCACAAGCAAGTAGTATAAAAGGATGAAATTCTGTTTCAGGTTTAAACAGATATTTTTATAGGAACCAAAGGATTCACCCCATGGCAGCCAAAGAGAGTCAGAAGCTGTGTAACCATTGCTCCCAGTCCCAAGGGTTACACAAGTGGAGGCTTTCAGCTCAATTTATGTAAATTGACACTTCTCATTTTAATAGTAGAGGAATTAAACACTGCAAAAGTATTTTACTTTTATTAAAGTAAAATAATTCTGTCATGAAGATTTCAGTTAAGGCTCATGTTAACAGGAGGTTTCTGTTTGTTCCAAGAGCTGCATCTCCACAGCCTTGGCCCAGATTGCCTCTCTGGGGAGCACCTCAGGCCTTTGGGATTCACCATCTCCATCCCTCTCCAGCAGCTTTATAGACAGCTATGTGTATAATCCTGCCTGTGGAAAGTCCTCTCTAGGTAATCCTGCCTGAAGTCAACCAGGATGGTGAACAGCACTTGTCAGGAGACTCTTGAGGAAAATATGTTTGAACACCATCCAGAGTTGGATTTTGGACAGTTTTTGTCAGAAAAGCTGATTCCAAGAGAGGCACATTACTGTTATTTAAACATCCATTGCATAAACATAACAGCACTTGAAATATTACATACTGAAAACATTACATGTTAACCTAATGACTGCATTCTTTGTTTCCATTCCATTTCCTTTCAGAGCTGGTCCAACTGAAGAAAAGGAATTTGCAATTTCACAGCTCTCTTGCAAATTTGTACCCAGGCTTCTCCTAGTCCTTGCCAACAGTTCCAGGGAAGGCACACAGACCTTCTCCAGATTGTCAGAGACAAGCAGGTACTCAGGAGGGGCATTTCAGAGAGGTTCAACCTCCCTGGAGGTGCACCCAGGCTCCTCTTACTGTCCAAACAGGACAGCACAGATTCCTGAAAGAAGCTCCAAAGTGAAGTTCCAAAAGTGGGAGAATATTTGCTCTTAATTGTGTGTGATACTGTCACACACCACTTAGAGAGATGGGAAAACCTAATTTTAAGGAGCCATTGAAGGACACAAAAATGACAGGAGAGAATCCCAACTCAAGAGGAGCAGGCTGCCCCATGCCTGCCAATTTCCTTCTGAGAAGTTGTTTCAGCTTCCTTTAACTTCACTTCTTCACTCAGCAAATGAATGTAACTGTACTTGTCAGCTTGGAGCATTGCTGTATTATAGTACCCTAGCCCTCCTATGAAGCAACAAAATTATAATCCTTATTCTCAGGAATACCTTCATTAAACAATCTTCTCTGTTAGGAAAAATACTCAAACATCCCAAAGGAAAACATAAAGGGAGAGTGGAATGTAAAAAGCAGCCCAGTCAGCATCCAGTTTGGGGGCAACTTAATAAATCAGTTCTTATAAACACACTGACTAATTCAGGCTTCTTAAGGCCTCAAATTGTTTGTTGTACTGATAGTTTAAGCAATGTTTGTCATGCAGTGACATTCTGAATTCACTGCTACTTGTTACTCTCATTTCTTCTTCCCTTATGTGGTCACTTGTAGTCCAGATGGGCTTCAGCTCTCTGGAGCACTCACTACATTTATCAGTGTTTACTAGGGGAATTTAGATTGCTGTGGAAATCATCATCTTCTGTTTCCCTGCCACAACAAAATGCAGCCTATTGCTTACAAAAATGCTGCTGCTGGGCTGGTTATAAATTTCACAGATTGCCTTCATCTGGATTATCAAAATTAATGACAACAATATCCTCTTCTCTTACAACTTTTATTTATCCTTTTTAAGGATTAATTTGGAAGACTACTTCTTCAGTAGCTGTTTATTCAGCATACTCTTGCTCTTTTATTTGCTGGCATTGGGTTTTATTTAATGAGTATTTTACTGCCTGCTGAGGGTCAGTATTTGTTAATCTTGCCTGATATAGAAAATCCACTGACACACTACCGACTACTGTAAGCAGAAATAAACAAAGGACATAATTGCAATAGCCCTGTTAATTAGAGCAGAACTTTTATCTGTGTTATGCATCTCTAATTTGACAACTTATCTTTTCAGAAGCTAAAAGGAATAGAGGGTTTAGGAAATAACAACTGAGCACAGAGCTCTGGCCCACAGGAAACAAGGGAGACAAAGCTGCAGGGCTCTGACCCCTTTGCCTCCCCCCTGGAAGCCCTGGCAATGGCTGATGGAAAGCAGGAGCCTGAAGACAGAAGGAGCAAAGATTGCAGTGCCACCTCCTCCTGAAATGGGACAGGCATTCTGATGGTGACTCCCCTTGTCCCATGAACTTAGAAAATGCCCAATTCTGCTAAATACAGACATTTTCAAGATAGATATAATGACAGTAAATTATCTGACAATATATAAAGAATGATCAGTTCCATTTCAAAGTGAGAAATGATCTGTAGTATTGTTATATTTTGAAATATATTAACATATTTCTCCAAATGGCTGCCCTTTTTCAGGGGAGAAGGTAAGGTTTAAAAGTTTTTATCAAGGCAGCCTATAAAGGCTGTTCCATAAAGCCACAAACACAGCCAAGAAACTGTTCTAGTTCAAGGAGTTACCTTGCCATGCCTTTTCCTTCACCTATTATACGAATCTATGATTTTCTGCAAAAGCTCTTTTAAACATTCTGGTACTTGTGATTTTAACACTTGTGCAATACAGACTTTGAAAACAGCAAGACAAATGCATCAGCAAGGCAAAACCCTCTCCCACAATCTAAAGGGGTGAAACAGTGACAGTTTTAGAACACAAATCTCAGTGCCCCCTGAATTGGAAAATTTTGTAGGAAAAATGCCAAGGATGCATTTACAGAGCATTAACTACACACGTAAGCACCTTCCTGAACTTAGCCCAACTTCAGCCTCTTTATAAATTAATACCAGATTCCAGTTTTTGGCACATTGTCTTTACAAAATATGAGTCAGTGGAAAACATTGTATGCTGTCATTGAACTGAGAATAAGATGAAAAATACAGAGTGAATAGAGTGAACAGAAAATAGCCAGCAGGACCAGGGGGCATAACACCTCCTTGAAATCCTAAATTCAAATCTGCCTTGAGTCATAACTGAAATAATGTGGCTGCTTTCATCTGAGTGGCTTCTGGAAGAAGCTTGCTCCCATCATTGCAAGGGAAATGTTTGTAGCTGCCAGGCTTTGTTCCCAGAGGCGAGTGACAAATAAAAATGCATATTACATATAAATACACAAGCAGGGCAGGAGAAAAGTATATGGAATGGTGGACAAGGAAATATTCTGATGTGTCTTACTGAGCATCATTGGTGGCTCCCATTAACAACAGTAATTCACAGAACCTGGAAATGATGGTTATAAATGAAAGAAACCCTGATGACACTGTCTCTGAGGAGGGAAGGAGAAGTAACTGCCTCAATCCTCTGCATGGGATAGCCAGGGAAATACACAAAGCAGGAATATGGGAAAGGAAGACCAAAGAGTTGAGGGTCTAACTTAGATAATGCTCCTAGCACTGACTCCTTCCCCACCTTTGTAACTCACACTTGTGAGTTAGACTGGGAAAAGAGCTTTTGCTGGGAATTCAGCATCCTTTCAGTGCAGCTACAGGGATAATAACCTTTCTTTTCCATGGATTGTCTGGCCCCAGGAGTGCTGGATTCATGTGAATTCCTGTTGAGGGCTGGAGCTGCTTGGTCCTTGTAGGGAGCTCTGCCACCACTCTGCCTCTGCTCCAGAAACAAGGCCTGGGACCTGCCCTGTGTCTGCTCCAGGAGCCAGATCCAGCTGCTGATCCTGCTTCCAGAGTAAGATGGCTTTGGGAACGGTTTCTGTTCCCACCCTGGCCATAAAGGGTTGTGGAGGCAGCACTCAGGGATTGGTGCTCGGCAGGAGGCAGGAGTGGTTGGGACTGGCACCGCTCTCTGTGTGTGACTCCATGTCTGCCACCAAGAGCAAACAGAGCCATTCTGGGGATTCTCCAGCAAAGAGAAATGTCAGAACTGACACAATGTTTGCATTAATAAGCTGTGTTGGCAAAATTGTTGTAGATGTCATCCGAATGTAAATGAACCCCGGTGACTCAGGGAAGCAATCTCCCAAAGAAAGAGACACAGAACTTATTTGCATTTAGCAGGGGATTACAAATATCACTGTACTCTTTCCTCCTCTCAGACTGAAACTGCTGGCTCAGTGTCAGCAGTGCAGAGATGCATTTGTCCTTCCTGTTTTATAACTTGTTTAATACCACGAGGATAAAGTGTGGATCCCTGAGCTTGTCAGGTAGCTTTTGCACACATACTCTGCAGAAGGAATCCTGATTCTCAGTACTAAGAATATTTTATACAGCACAGCACAAACATGTAGGAGTGAATAACTGGTGCAGAAACACAGAGATCAGTCAATGAAAATATAAGGCAAATTAATCACTTTAATAAGATACAGAGAGGTCAGTCCACAAGCTTCTGCTGGGCTTTAAAAGTTTTCTTGCTCTAAACACTACACTGGAGACAGTAGGCAGCAGGGCTTTGCAAAGTTCTACAGAACCCCCATTCTGGAAATACTCTGTGGAACATGAGCTAACAGGAAGGACAGGCAGTTCACCTGAAAAAAATGCATGAATGAGACAGGCATAATGCAACATCTTAATTTTTGTTGCCTGGAGAAAGGAGACATCATCGGAATAAAAACAAAATACCCAAAGATAGCACAGGAATGTCATTTACATTTCTCACTTTCTAAGGAATATAAAGAAAAATATGAAAAATCTAACAGACATAACTGTCATATTTTCACCATACAGAATAAATAGCAAAGTAATCCCCACTGCAGAAGAGATGAAAGCATCAAAAAAAGAAAACTGAAAAATAAAAACCCTGTTTCCATAGCAAGTCTCTTTATTCCCACTTTCTATCTTTACATAACCCATGTAATATTCATTCAAAGTAATTGCTCAGTTTAAGAAAACAGTGTGCTGGTAATTCATCCCTCTTCACAGGTCACAGCAAGTGCAGGAGAAATGTGCAGAAACGGGATGTGACTGAACACAGAGCATGACAGAGAGATCATGTGCCACAGAAAGGGCCTCTAGGGTTTAAATTAAAGCACAAGGGAATTCAGGGAAGGGCAGAGTTAAGTCAACAGCCAAGAGGGGAATCCCTCAGAAAGCCTCCAGTCAGAGCCCCACTCACACTCGTGGGGGTGTTGTTCATGGTGCCAGCAGTGCCCCCTGTCCCTGCAGCCCTGCCACACCTGCACAGCAGCCTGTCCTCCCCATGCTGCATCCTGCCAGCGCTAACCAAGGCCAGCGGGGCATTTCAGGAGTAAACGAGCCAAAAAAAGTTCCATGTGCTAAAATCCTGCACATTTGGGTTATTTGGTGCTCGAGTAACTGCCTTGTCTCGTGACCTAAATGTCCTCATGGGTGGGTTGGTCTCTTTTTCCAGGCAACAACTGACAGAACAAGAGGACACAGACTGAAGCTGTGCCAAGGAAAATATAGATTGGATATTAGGAAAAAATTTTTTACAGAAAAGAGTCATAAAATATTGGAGTGGTCTACCCTGGGAGGTGGTGGAGTCACCATCCCTGGATGTGTTTAAAAAGAGATTGGATGTGGCTCTTGGTGCCAGGGTTTAGTTGAGGTGTTGGGGCAGGGGTTGGACTTGGTGATCTTGAAGGTCTCTTCCAGCCTGGTGATTCTGTGCTGGGCTGCTCCTGGGCACTGATACCATTCCTTCCTTCTGGAAAGGACAGAGCACTTGGATGCCAAATTCCTGGTAGATCCTCTGTTCTGTGGGGACAGAACAAACTCTGTTGGCCATGCAGGTGTTAAATTCCTGTTATGTGGCTGTGCCTTTCACTTCAGAGCCCAGCAAGAGCACCTCCTCCTCGAGTGGGGAGCTGTTGAACAGGGGAGCTGACACAATGCAAAATAAGCTCCAGATTTTCCTCCTGGAGCCCAGCAGAAGCCATTTGAGTGGTTACACAGGGAACCACTCTGCTCCATGTTCCTCAGGAAAAGGGGCACCCCAGAGCTCTGTGGGGACACCTCTGCTCCCAGCACACTCCTCCAGGATGGTTTTGTCCTGGCAGAAGGAAGAGCTGGGCTAGCAGCCCCCTCCCTCTCCCCCACAGTTATGAGGCGCAGGCAAACTGGCATCCAACAAATGGAAATTAAACAAGCCTTAAAATCAGTATCTCTGCTACCACGTTATGGAAACTTGAAATCCTGCTGCATTCGCCTAGGTCACAGTGAAAAAAAAAGCTTAATTTTATCAGTAGAAACTGCCAACAAGAATGAGAAGAGCTCTTCATTAAAGCCAAGATTAAGGCAGACATTAGGCAAACTGAGTTTGTATTAATCTTGATATAGGATCACAGCACGGCAACTATTTGTGATAATATAGATCTAAACACATTTGTAGGAGACAGAGATGGGTTTGATGTGCTCATATTGAATTATCTTGAGTCAGAACCCAAAGGACAGTGTTTATAGACTAAATAAAACCTTTAAATTTGATTTCTCTGCTTAAAGTTACCTTTAAGGTTTAGAAAAAAAATATTACTACTGAGAACAAAAACAACTTTCCAAAATTCCAAAAAAGATTAAAACTTCAGTGAAAAAAATGCAACTATAACAAAAAAGTATGATTCAAATCTAGTTAAATAAGGTGGCAAATAATGATTAAAGATACGTTCCTAATTTACAAGTGCATGCATGCATGGATGAGGAATTAATCTGGTCTCATACCGTGATCATTCTGCACCTACACTGCCTGCCCCAGGACCAGCATTCCCCCACCTCATCCTGGGGATACCCTGCTTCCTTGGAACCCTTCCTCAGTGAAGTGGCTGCTGCTTTGCAATTTTATCTCTGGGAATAACTGAGACATCAGCAGATAACTGAGCCTGTGCACCAGATAATTTGACTGGACATTATTGATCCCTCCTGTAATGACTCAGGAGCTACTGGTGAGAAGAACTTGTTTGAGGAGAAAAATAATATTGCAAAAGACATTCCAGGGAACCTGTGCTTCATCAGGGATATCCACCCCGTGGTCAGGGAAAGAATAAAAGAAGAAATCTTGTGCTAAATTAACCAGAGGAAATATAATTCAGTCAGAAATCACCTTGACAAATGTAAATTAATGCATTTGTCGTTCATTATTTTTTTCTCCCAGTCACAGTGATTTTCTAGGGATGATCTGTATATGGTTCTCATTGCAGATCTTTTGGGCAATCAAACTCTGATAAAGGGCAACATGAGGAATAAACACACATGTTGTTGGGCTATCTCCAACCTCTTTTCAGGCTCTTATCACCAGGTGACACAGGAGGGGAGCAGGAGCAGTGAGTTTCCTTTGCAAACCACAGAGCTCACTGAACACCCTCGGCACTTCCTGACTCACCAAGGCTGCCCTCACCTTCCCAAGGCTGCCCACACCTTCCCAAGGCTGCAGGCTCAGTTGTTGGTAGCTCATATTGTTGCAACCAGGCCACCTGTTTGTATCCTCAGCCCTGCCTTCCTTGGGCCAGCCCAAAAATCTGGTGGTTCAGGAAATTCCGCAGCAGCTGCTGCTTAGAAAAATCTGTGATCTCATTCCCAGAAGGACTTACCAGGGTAGTATTAACAAATGGCACAGTAAATATGGATCCATCAATTACTGTAATAATCCATGCAGCAGGATGTTTCTTGTATCATGTGCTGTCAGCACAAGGGAGATCAGAGTGAAAGTCCCTGCGCTCGGTGCTGTTCAGAACAAACTGCAGAAGGTCAGCATGCACTGGCTGAGCAGTCTAAAGCTGTAAATGTAGCCCCATAAAACACAGTGATTACCCTTGTTAAGATTTCTAGCACATTTCTCCAATTAATACCAGTGCAGGAGCCATCCAGAAGGCAGCAGGAGTTCAGACAGGATCTTACTGTTGCAGAGAGTTCATACCTTCCTTGGTTAAGAATTGCAGTCTGTCCTTTACCTTCAGCACCTAAAAGAAGCTTAAAACAAACCAACCCCAACAAACAGAAACCAAAACCATACACAAACAAACAAAAACCGACCCAGAGAAGCCATCAAACCATAACCCCCTAACTGCAAATCACGTTCCCTTTCCAGCTTGCAGTGGAAGGCAGGAGCTCTCCCTTCCCCAGGTCAGGAGCACATCTCTGTAGCACAGGTCGAAGTCACCACCACCACCCTCAATTGGGACCCCTCAAAGGAACCTTGTGATGCACAGGACAAGAGTGAGGAGTTAAAGGAACTGTTTGAAACATGCAGAGATTTGAAGCCTTTCCCATCCTCATGGATTTCCTCAAGCTTCATGACATTGGGCACTTTGGATTTTTTGAAAAACATAAATAATTAAAACAATCAAAAAAGTATCCACTTCCCATTGCCATCCTAGCTAGGCATTTTGCCAGTAAAATTATATTTAGGATGTGCTGTGAAGTTTATAACTTTGGAGTAGGAGGTGAAGAGGTACTTCTGAGGTAACACAGATTTAAGCATTGCTTTAAGGCAACAGGTAATCCTAAATTCACACCTTCTCCCCAGCACATCCACACTGACTGTCAGCTTTTTAATAATTAGTATGAGGCTCATCTCAGCTTTTTGACTCTTGCACTTTCCAGTTACGATACCCACAGGAGCCCATGCTGACATTAAAGCACAAGAGCTCTGAAGGGAAAGTAGCCACCTTTTCTAGAATGGTTTTTGTAGCACTCTCAGCCATCTGTCATTGCACTGCTCGTGCTTTCAGAAGCTGAGGTCCAAGGCTCCCACAGAGTCTCAGCATTCCCTGGCTCTCTCATTCAGCCAGCACTCACTCCCTGGTGATCTGCTGGAGGCCTCAGATTTCAGCCATTCCCACCAGCCTCTGCTCAGGGGACCTCTGAGGTCACTGGGCTAAAGTGAATTCCTGCCTTGGGATTGGATCACGGTGCCACAGCTCCTTTGCACAGGACCAGGTCCTTCCTACTGTTCAAAGCCCTGGGATTCCACTGCTGTTGGATGGGATTTTCCCCAGATCTATCCCTGCCAGGTCATTCTGGAGACAGTGTCCAGCACAGCACATATCCCACTGTACTGGGCATGGATTTGATAGTGCTCTGGTAACTCTGGAGCACCATTTTCCCCCATTTATTCCTTTCAGTACTCCATTACTTCCATGAACATGCCTTTTTCAGACCAGCACTTGCTTTTCTGCAGCTCACACACCTGTGTTTCTGCAGTGCCCTGTAAAATAGCTATTTTCATGCTGTCAGTTTCCTCACGAAAAAATTTCTTTGTCTCCTAAATGAAAGAATAGAAAAAATCAGCATGTTTTTAACCTGAATGCCTCTTAATCTGACTGTTCATGCTCCAGAAACTGAAGAGGTTCATCCATTCACACCAGGACTGAACAGCAGTGTATCCAGCAACTGAATCCCCCTAAAAGCCAGAGAATACAATTTACAAATCTAGGTCTATAAATCCCTTTGAGATGGTGGCAAATTCTCCTGCTGGGAGCTCTTTAGATTGCCCTCATATTGAAGGACATTCTGAGTCTCCTGTAAGGCAAGATTGCCTTTAGGCAGGGAAGAAGAATGTTTAGGTAATTTGGATAGAACTCCTCAACTGGCCACACCATGCGAGTGCTCTCAGCCTCATTAAGCACCTAACAAGGTGACCCTGATCTACAGCACAGAATTAAAATGAATAATTAAGGCAGGTGAGAGGAAACTGAAGGGGTTCCAGGGTTTTTTTGAGATTTTTTTAAAAGTTGTTAATCCACAATGTAAAAGCCCTTGCTGTTAGCAAGCGTGTAGATTAAAATCCCTTTGCAGTCGCGTGTGATCAGGACAACCAGGGACAGAAATTATTTCCATTTCTATTTAAAAGTTGTTTCTTTCTCCCTGTGTTTACCCATGCACTTGAAAGGAAATAGAAGAGGACATTACATCAGCCTAGATACCAGTTTCTCTACAAAGAATCCCATAGCTTTGTTCAAAAATTCTCTTTTTTTTTTCCAGTGGGTAAGTGGGAGCAGTTGAACAGACACACTTCCACCACTGTGAATGTTAATAGAAAGCAGCAATCATTAATGACCTTTAACACAGAGTGAACTTCAAGAAGGTGGAAGCTGGATGGTATCCTTGGATACTTCCAGGCACTATCCCTACAAGAGCTTTCATTTAGACAGTTTTATTAGAGCCACCCCTGCTGGGCACACTTATATTCTGGGACTGAACCATTTTCTGGTCCCTTTTGTTCAAAAGGCCACAAAACCCAGCCAGCCTTAAACCCAGCCCATGTTCCAGGTTAAGGCATTGTCCAGGGTGCTCTGAGGGCATCACAGGGGTTCTCATCTATGTGTAGCACCATTCATAAAGGGATTTATAAATCCTTTGGACTCAAAATTTAATCAACTTTCCCACAATGTATAATTATTTAAATTGAGTATAAACTTCAGAACAGTGTGCTCACAGAAGAAGCCCAAGTTCTTGCCCCAGCCTGACTCTGCGTCCCTCAATTATTACTCTCTCAGTCTCACTGGGTGGCAATGCAGAACAGTGCACACTGCAATTCCTATTCCTTTTGAACTATTCCCTTGTTTAAATCATCTTTGAAAATAATAAAGAGCTTCCTTTTAAGAACAGAGAGGAACACCTACAGCCTCAACTGACAGCTGCCTGGAGAGGAAATGGCGCAGCAAGCACAGATGATTCTCAGGGTACCTGTAAATCTCAGTCCTTCTCAGCATGTCTTCTGTCTGGGGACAGCTCAGAGCCCTTCTGAGTGCCCAGCACATGTGGAGCTGCTGGAGATGCTGCAGATATTGATGGTATTGATGCTGAAACAGGCCTCAAAGTGGGAGCTGCACTTTCTGGGTCAAACATTCACATATACACTTCACTCTATATCGAAAGGTGAATAAATGTCCTTTCCTAAAGGCTAGACTTGGTTTAGGGGGAGTTGTTTGGTAGGTTTGAAAGTCTTTCCTCTGCCTCCTCCAATGAAAAGCAACCAACATTACATTATTTAGAGAAGGAACCATGTGGAGCCTATAACAGGAGCTCTGTGTGCAAGGCAGCAGAATGTTCTGCTGCCCCAGGAAGAAATCCAGGGCCTGTCAGCTTTCCCAGCCCTTCAGGGGGTGTCTCCTCTGTCAGCCTGACTCAGCCCTGCTGACCACGGGCAGGGCAGGGTGGATGATGTGCATCAAACACCCCTGGATGCTGCCCAGAGATGCAGGGAATGGTCCTTGGCCGTGTGGCCAGTCCTGCACTCCCAGTTACCCATCCTGTCACCAAATGTGTCTTTTGCAGTGAGCAGTAGGGATTACCCCCCAGGCTGTTGAACTGTAATGTTTGAGTGTTTGATTTCTCCAGATCTTTCTGTGTCCTTGTATTTTAGTGGCTCCTTCAGCAACAAAGAACCCAGGTGATTGAAATTGTCTCCAGACTCAATATCTGACTTGAAGTTATTGACATTCCTGCATCTGTCTAAGCAGAAGTCTTAGTTCTGTTCAGATGACACTTGAAGGAATTAAGTAATTTCTTAATGGGATGAGAAAACCCCTTGATTTATGCAGGCAGATACTGCTGGAGCTTTCACGGATACAAATGATAATGTAAATCATACTGTAGGCTTTATGTACTCTGCAACACCATCACCATAATTCATGTGGGAGAGTAGAGCAACACTGCAAACCATTTTAATTATTTTTAAAAATTCATTTCACCTTGAAAGAAAGGCCGAAATAGATCACTTGTGATACCACCTCCTAAAGGAAGATCTGGGGATCCCAGCATTTGTTAACTGCTTTCTATATCAGCACCCTTGCTTACACAACCACCTGGATCAGTATTTCAGTCATCATAATTTTCTAAGCAGTAAAATCAGTTCGTTCCTCTGTGTACTTTTTCAGTAGCTGACTCCTACTGGAGACTGGCAAGGAGGCTGGAAAAAGAAATGGGGTTAATTTTGTAAGAAAAACCCTAAATAAGAAGCAGCACAAGGGCACAAGCACTGTAGAATGAGTGCTAGGGGTGTGTAGAGAAGGTGGATCTGGTTCCTGAAGCTCAGTTCAACCTCAAAATTTAGTTGCAGATGGATCTTCATTATATTGCTTTGAATCCTGTGAGCAGGGTAAGGATTACTAAAGATGATGACTAATAGAGAGTTCAGTGCAACACCGGGAAAGTACAAAACTCTACCATTTAAAAAGTGTCATAAATGTGAGCCAGTTTAATAGTGATCAGCAGTGGATAACTGATTTAGAGGTTCATGAATGCATATAGTGCCCAAGTCAGGTGCTCACCAGCTGTGACAGTTTGAGCCAGCAAGAATTTCATCACTTCTTCCCGTTTGCTCTGTGGAGCTTGAGAGGAAAGTCTGTAAGGAAAAGAACCTCTCTGTGGAAGGTTTTGGATTTTTGGTTTGGGGTTGGTTTTTTGTTGCCCCAATATAGATTGTGTTTCCTGCTTGGGCTCTGTGTTCCATGAGCTGCCACCTCCCCTCTTTAGGTTACATTAAATACAGTTCAGACAGAGCTCAGCCTCCCAAAGACAAGACACAAGACATCCAGATTACAGTTCAAGCAGACTGAGAAGGTAATATATAAAATAATTTGCCCATTATATTTTTTTAAACCTTAAGAAATATTACTATAATGCAATATTTTTTCCAAAGTTTTACATGAGAAAGCTGTGTGCCAAAAAACGCAGCACAATAAAAACCCCCAAAATTATAGCATTTTGCCTGTTCATGTCACTACCAAGCTAGGTTGGATCTGAGCTTATGAAGGTAACTTTACTTTAATGGATAAAAGAGAATTCTCATCATACTCATTTCCAAGCCCTAATACAGTTTCTGAGAAAAGTAATAGCTTTGGGTCCTGCTTATAAAACTGTATTAGTTCCAAGTAGTTTGAATATGAGAAAATAGGGGAAAAATATTCCGTGTCCATCAGCAAGTGGGCTGTTACACTTCCAGAGTGATTTGTTTCCCTGCAGTGGTATTTATCATGTTGATAAAATAGACCACGGATCTGAAAATTGGAAGATTTTTCCTGTTAATTTGAAACAGCACCTATACAAGCTGCTGTGACATCAACATAATACCCTAAAGCCACAGCAGCTGAAAAGATTTATTTCCTGAGCCCTTCTGCAGCCACATTCTCTTTGCTTCTGACATTCTCGATTTAAAGGCTGCTGGTGATCCAATCTTCCTCATTCTGGCTCTATAATAAGGATGTCAATGCAAGAAGAGAGGAAGTCATTATCTGATAGGCAGCAGACATGATAAAAAGGCCCATCTGGCTACCTCGGGAGAAAGGCCACCCTCTCTGCCTTGCAGGAGCTCCCCAAGGTCATGGGCAGCTTTTGTACCTGGAAGGATGTCCCACATTCCATTTCAGCTGTGGGCACCATATAAAGCTGAACCATCCCTAGCACACAGTCTCAGGTCTGAATAAGGTTTTGATTTTTTACTGTTAATCAGTGACAATTTTAAATTCTGATTAGAACATATATATGCAGTAAAAAAGTTCAAAGAGACTTTGAACTGTGGAGAGCTGCAGAGAAACTGAGTATGAATTCACAGGTCCTGCCTGGTTAATGGCATTCATGCAGGTTTGGATTATGCTGAGGTATCTCCCACAGCAGTAATAAACAGGCAAGATTAGTTAACCATTTGTACAGGAAGATTTACCTCAGTTTTAGAGATAATAATGAATATCGTCTGTTTGGAAAACTGTTAAAATGTCACTGGTTCAGCAACTGACAGAAAAATTTACTTATTCATTGATTTTATCAAATTACTACTAAGTGTCAATTCCAGAAGATAAGAAGATAAGAGGTAAAAGTTGGAAGCACTCCCTATAGAGTTACTATTGAACATCAGTTGTAGCTTAAGAGGCAGTTTAATTTTCTGTGTGGAAATTCGAAGAGCCTAAAGAACAGAATTGTGTTTGAGAGAACCAAACACTCTCCTGGGCCTCCTGGAACTGCAAATTCCTTTTCCCACACTATTTGTCTGGCTGGTCTAAAACTGCTTTAGAGAGAGGGCATTTCCCAGACTGATCTGGTCATCCACTCATTTGTTCAACTTTTCTACAAGTGAATAAGAGAAACACAGAAGGACAAATAGCCTGCCCTGTTCCTGGCATGCTCATTGATTCTGTTTAGTCCCATAAGCAGATGACACTCTGGCATTTATCAAGCCTAAGTGAAGTTGCAGCCTTTCTCAGGATCCAATGGAATAGCTTTGAACCCAACAGAGACATATAGTTAATTTTAAGGTTCAGCTCCTTAAAATTAAGGGCCCTTTTGTTCAATGGCCTGAGTAACATCCCTCTCCCCTGGCTGCAGCGATGCTCCAGTGATCCAAACCCTCTCCCAGCTTATTTTTGTGCTACACCTCCCTTACTCCTTTTCTGTGCAACAGAAACAAGCAGGGCAATTCCTGCTGATTTCCAGAGATTCATTTCCCAGGGCAGCAGCAAGGGCAGGGTCCAGTTGGTGACTCTTGGCCAGACTAAACCACCTTCGAACAGGAGCTGTTCCTAATGGCAGAAACAACAAAACCTTGGATCATTCCACTGACTCAGTGTATCTGTGTGCTCTCAGCTCCTTCCTGACATCTGTCACTCATCTTCCCTGGATAAGGAGACTGCACAATCCAAGGGACTGAAAAAGTAAGGATATCAGAAACGTGCTTTAAATTGCTTTGGTGTTTGCGGTGCTTTGTTGCAATTATTTAAAGACCAAAGGATGCCCAAGGGTGCTATGCACCATCCTTTCCAGTCCTGCACCCTGTGTTCATACAGTGTATTTAAGGGTACTGGGAGGTGCTGGATCACCATCCCAAACAGTTTTACTGACCCAAGGGTACAACTCCTGTTCTGCCCGTGTGCTTCAGCTCTAGTTCAGCAAGTCAGCACCAAGCCCACCCTGCCCTCAGGAAGGAGAATCCCAGGCTGGCAGGATCATTCTAGACACAGAATGGTTCCAGAACAACACATCAGCACTTCTTCAGGAGCTGGTCATGCACATTTCAGCCTGGGAAACAAATCCACTCCATGACTCATGCCCTCCACCAGTCATAACATAATTATCTTTATTAAGATGATAGATTGGAAACTGGGGAAAGAGATTTGGTTATCTTAGCAGGATCCAGCTTTAAAATCATCTCAAAGCCCATCAGTTACAGAGGTCATTGCAGCCTCACTAGAGCTGATGAGCCTTCAGGACAAAAGGAAACAAAACAAGACCCCACCACCATCACCAAACTCAAGTGAGTATGGAGACAAGAGACTCTGACTTTTGTGTGGGTGCTTCCCTTCTCTCTCAGCTGAGATACAAATGGGTGAAAGGCACAGAGGAAGAGAGAAGACACTCCTAACAAAGGGCTGAATGTTGGGTGAACCAAGCTCCCAGGACATGTCCACACACCAGGACATTACACCCTGCCAGGACCTGACCCAGCTGAAACCTCCACATTCCTTATGGCCAAGTTAGAAAGGGCTAAGTGTCCCTTCAAAGACAGGTCAACAGGAGTGAGAAAGAACAGTGTGGGCCCAAAATGTCAGGCTGTTCTATACCTCCCCCAGTTACTTTCCAATTGGTTTGTTGAGATGCAGGAGCACTGAATAAAATAACATCCTGTGATGGTTAAGTGATTTTTCAAAATGCTAATTTACTGTCTTGCACTGAATGGACAGTCCAGGCAGTTTTCCACTGGTGCTGACACTGAAGTCAGTGTTCTGTCAGCCCTGTGCCATTTGTGCTGTTTCTTGTTACTTACACAGCTCCCATCCTGGATAAAAGCCATGGTGTGTACATCCCACATAATTCATATTTATAGGATTAGATATAAAATATTCATATTTCTGTATGTATTGCTTATAATTTGCAGTTTCATGGGAAAGGATACAATTTCCCTCAAAACAAAAACATGTTTATGTTATAGGTGTTGTATTTATGGGCTTCACATATATTTCTAGATAATTCTATTCTGAAGGAAAAACTGTAGCATTTTCATATAGAGAAATGCATGGTTTATCAAAAAAAAAGATCATTTTGGATAAGAGGAGAAAATTTATGATGTATTTTTGTGCCAAAAGTAATATAAACATCTCTTTTTTGCCCCCACAAAATTCCAACACAAATTTATATCAACACTGCATCTCGTTGTGCTGCTGTTTGTCACAGCAGTAAGTCAGTAGTGAAGTCTGGAGGATCAGACCCCTGGTGTCAAACTGAAAATAGTGCCACAGGAGAAGTTTATCAAGTACATTTTGTGTTAGGAGCTGGGCTAAGGGGACTCATTCATTCCCTCTAATAAAAGCAATATTGCACTATAACTTGTCTTTATGGACTGGGTTCAATTCAATTAAAAGCATTAAAAAACCCAGAAAGATTCATGCTGGTGAGAAACAATAGAACAGGCAAGATTTGGGACAGCCAAGGAAGCCCTGAGATTGTGGTGGATTAATGGGGTGCCTTGAACTAAACCACACCACCTCGATACCAGTGCAGGAGAGTATTTTCTGTATGAAGTCACTTGAAGCTGTTGAACTTCTATAAAGCTAAATAGGTCCCAGTATCAGTGCTCACTGGGTGGGACCGCAGGGACCTCCCAAACAGTCAGAGTGTGGATATTCCAGCTGGCTTCCACACACAGCTGGGGAAAAAAAAAAAAAGAAAAAAAAAAAAAAACAAGATAAATATCCTCAGACAGGCCCTTCCTGTTTAGAGCATTTCAAATTTGTCCCAAGTTTTAAAAGATCTGAAAGCACTAACTGCAGCCTCCTTCCTCCCCACCTGACAAAAGTTCATCACCAGCTCCATTTCTGTCCTATTTGACATTAAATTGATGACCACAAGCCTGACAGTGCATGGGGCAACCTTGCACCCCAGGCTCATGTTCTCATCATGCTGACAACAAAGTTGATTCTTCTTTTACCTTTGCAAGTCAGCCAAAATTACCAATAAATTACCTGCCACTGCTTCCAGTTCCGGTGTCAGTTCCCTGCAGCCAGGATTTAAACTGCTACTGCTGTGACAGTTGCATCTCTCAAAGGCAGAATTTGCAAAAATCTGAAAAAGCAAGGCTGTGGAAAGGCAGTGAGGGTGTGTTGGACACATTACCAGCAGAGATAGCTAAAAGCATGTACCAATGAGAAACAAGATTAGAATTTTGTAAAGTTTCAGGACATTGAGTTCTAGCACAAGGGCCTTACCCCCCAAACATATCCCATACCCAAAACTTCTCTGCACTGAGTATTAAGTAGGACACTTGTCCATAACCTTTGATTTAATGCTACAGCATTCATTTAATTCTCAAAAAATTCAGTCTTCTTTTTTGGCACCAGATACTTGGTTAAAGCTCAGCACATTTCTTGGCCATCTGTCTTAAATGCTTATAAAGATCCTCAGCCAACAGTCAAGTGCTTCCAGAAAATTAACAAAACTCCACTACTCGCTAATTGCCCTGGTTTTATGTGTATGTTTCTAGTTGGTTGTCTCAGTCTCGAGCATCAGCCAGTGATAACATACACTGGCTTGAAGCCATTGTCTTCTTTTTAAACTTACTGTGACTGCAAAGCACCAAGTGGTATCTCCCAAAGGAAAAGAGCAGGGACAGCCTTGCTGAGAACTCTCTGATAACATCCATCCTTGTAAATAGCATTGCATTTCCTAAAACACAGACTCACTTGACAGAATACTCAGAAGATTTTGGTAGCCTTGATGTCAGCAGGAAATAAATTCTGTATTTGCTCAACTGGCATATAGCCAGATATAAAAATATATCCAGGCCAGATTCGACAGCCAGGCTGGCTATATGGCATCTCCAGCAATTTTTTTGCATCAGTAAAATTTTGGTTTACTGATCCTAAGCAGCTAATGGGAGATTTTGTTTTAATTTGGGGTGAGAGAGGGATTCTACCTGCTAAAATCCTGAATCCTTTTTCCCATAGCTTCTCCCATTTACCTCCCCTCCATTAGCAGTGCAATCCCCCATAAATACATCTCTGGGCAATTAATTCTCATGTATATTCATTTGCCATCAGTTGATTCTCTAAGGGAAAATTATTGTTTAACTTTTGATACTCTCTCTGCAGCTTGTCTCAAAAGGATGTTTGACTTGGCAATAAATTACTGGAGTTATTCTCCTTTAAGATTTATTATTGAACTCAAATAATACATTTATAGTTTTTTGGGTTTTGGTTTGGGTTTGTTTGGGTTTTTTTGTTTTGTTTTGGTTTGGTTTTTTTTAACCAGGGTAAAGCAGTTGCAACCAAAAAATCCCACTCTGGATGAGTCTCATCCCACACTATAAATCAGTTTCTTGGGATGCTGACTCTCCTCACAAACCAAAGCAAGCCCTGTGCCACAAAAGCAGCCTCCTCTGGTTCACTCTTGCCCAAAACCTTCTCTGCCAAACGGTGGAGCCTCCTTACACACCTAACACCACAATTCCTCTCTTCCTCTAGGAGCTCACGCTTTTGAACTTCCACTTTCCAGGTCCTTGTGCACTTCAGCTTTTCAGCATCAGTCAGTTCATGGTACAAAGTCTCTTGGCAGGAAGAAGCCATGGAAATCCTGGACCATCCACCCCTGGCTCCAGCGGGATATTCCCAGTAACAGGGAAGCGATTGCCGGTGTTGCCCTGGAGCCGGCTCCTGCCAGCCCCGGGAATCGGTGCAATGACTGCGTTTTCCCCAAGAGCAGGAACCAGTGCCGCGGCTGTGCCTGAGGCTCCCTCGGGCTCTGGGGTCCCTCAGTGCGGGCTCTGTGTGACCCCTGTGACAAGTGACACTCTCTGCAATGCCTCTCTCTCTCTCTCTCTCTCTCTCTCTCTCTCTCTCTCTGCACAGCAGCCGCCTCGAACCAGAGCAGCGCCTCCAGCGCCCTGCCCAGCCCCGCCGAGCACGGCAGTGACACCAACCTGCTGGTGTCCCCGCTGCTGGTGGCAGGGGTGGTCATCGGGCTGGTGCTCTTCCTGTCCTGCGCCACCATCGTGGTGGGCAGCCTGCGCAAGGACAGCAGGTTCGGACACCCCCACCTCGGCAGGGACGCTGCGGATGGTAAGGCGGCCTCGGACACCCAGGGAATGAATGGCTGGCTTGGGGAATAGGCTCAGGGGGGCTCAGGGCAGCAAAAATCACCTGCCCACGTGCAAGGGGTGAAAAGACAGAATTAAATTATGGGGTGGTAAGTCACAGGCAGCCTGGCTGTGTCATGGCATCTCTGTGCTGGGACTGAGTTCCCACAGCACAGCCCGCAGATATTGGGTAGCATAACCCAGCCAGTGCTGACAGCAGCTCCTAAACAGCTTCTTTCCCCTTGGTATGGGATAAGATTGATCCTCTGCTGCATTTTCATATCCCTCTATAGCCTCAGTGCTGCATTTGCTGTAATTTGTGTTTGCTGGAAAGGCAGAGCTGTTCCCCTTTCAGCAAAGTGCACCAGCCTACAGCAACCACTGGGCACATGCTGTTTGTCTGAGTGCAACGTGAATATCGGCCTAGAAACAGAACAGCAGGGCACCCAAGGATCACTGCACTGCCACCGTCATTAACGATGCCATTGATGACATCAGTGTCATTACACCAGCCATCATCACTCGAGAGTCACAGTGGTGCCAGTTCCTACCCCCTACCCCAAAACCAAAAACAATACAAACCAAAAAACCTTAAAGAGAATTTGGGAATATCAGGGAGTTCATTTTAGAGTAATGTTTTTGGCCCTTTGGGGCTTTGCTGATAAGAAGCCACTTGGTCAAGGAAATGACAGAAGATTATTTCTATTAAAGGAAAAAAACAGTCACAAAAAGTTACTGTGTAAGTCTTCAGACAGTAAAAATTCAAATTATAAATGGTGGAGCATCAACAACCACGTCCCTTGTGAGCAGGCTCCTCTACCTGCAGTTTGTTTCGAGTGCTGTTCTGTGCATATCATTGAGGGGGTTTATCATTATATAGAGAAGACAATAACAGTGAGCCACATGAAAATGCATTGGCTTAAATCACTTAAATTCACTGAGGTAAATTAGGTATCAATTGAAGACATTTGAACTTCATTTAGTTATTTGGATCAGGAATTTTTCTGTCTAAACTAAACACATTTCCTAGAATCAGTTTGTCCCATTAGAGCAAGGAATTTTTTTTTTTTTTTTTTGCTTTTCCTGAAATATTTATCCAGATAAGTGAATAAGATCTATATTTTGGGAATAAAATTTAGAGTCCAAAGGAACTGAAATGCAAACTCCCATGGCAACCTACAGAGGGAAAATAAAAACAAAATCCAAAAACTAATGTCTACTGTTACAGTAACACAAATTTTCCTAATTTTCAGCAGCTAAAGTGAGGATTAAATAGTTAAACCCAAACTGGAGCTACTGTTTGACCCATGAACAGCAATATTTTGGTAGGATAAAATACTGACCACTAAGCTTTAATCACTGTGTTTAAATCTACTACTCTGGTAATTTCATCTCCTTGAAAAAGCCTGGAGCCAGGCAAAAAGAGAAAGGACAATTTTCAAACTGCTTGTTAGAAATAACAGTGCTAGAGAAATGGAAAAAGAGAAGCACCTTTTGATAAATACTCAAAAGAATAATCCTAAACTGAATTCACACTACCCAAGTGAAAACATTACATGGACACACACACTAATTGTCCTCTAACACAGTAAACAGCATTAAACTCTTAATATTTGTGGGGCTGGGAAGCTCTTGCATGGAAGCATTAAGAAATCCCTGGAGCTGGCAGCAGGATGACTTCTCTTTGCTATTTTCCATCTTCTCCCATTTTTGTCAGTGTTTATTGAGAACAGCATTTGCTCAGCAATCAAACACCTGCCCCTCCTTTTAAACCCCTCCCAGAAGGGACAAGCTTTCCATGGATGCAACTTCTGGGAATTTCAGTAACCCCACAAACCTCTGAAGCTGCACCTGGTGGAACCCACACTCCTTTTCAGCCTTTGAGGCACAAGAAAAGCTTTGGAACTTCCATCTACCTTGTAGGGCAGCATTTAAGGTACAGTCCCTGTGCCACAGCCTGAAACATCACAGTTCATCTCAAATGGTGTTCAAGAAACAAAAATATCCTGTGAAACCTGTTTGTTCCAAAATATCTGCAATTCCTCTGCCTCAGAAAGGGTTCGTTTTCTGATTTATGGCAGTGTGATAAAGAGTGACAGAGAATCCACCATGGGGGGAAGCACAGCCAATATTAATTCTTGTTTTGCAGCCCCAGATGGTTTCTCTCACGGCGGCTCCTCTGCAGAGCTGAGATCCACCTGCACGGAGGAGTTTCCCCCAGCCTGTGATTTTGGTTCCTATCTGGATATACTTTCTCAGGTGAACATCATGTATCCTGATCCACCTCCATGGTAAGCATTTTCCTGAGATCCTCAGGGTTGCAGTCCTGCACTGGCAAAGCCCACTAGGAAAATTCAGCTCACACAAACTCTGAATACAGACAGACCCTCTAGCTTGAGTGTAAGTTCAAGTTTTCCTTAGCAGAATGTATCTTTACTAAATAAAGATGTGGACAGGCAGTTCTCATTCAGTGACATTCACATTAAAATTTATCATACTGATGACATACTAATGCAACACACCAGTAGAATTACTTACAATCATCTTTCTTTGAAAGAAATGTATTTGCAAGTCAAAGTTGCAAAGTCAAAAGTTCTTTTTCCAAGAACTTCCAAGTTACATTTATTACTGACCTTGAGAGTGTTCAGCTCAGAGGAAACAGAAAAAATAAGTTCCAGAAATTGTAGATCAGCTCCTTCTAAGTTTGTGTGCCCACATTCACAGGGTACAGGAACAGCCTCGTGAGCCACAGGAGCTGCACTGTGGGCCATGGGCATCTCCTCCATGTGCCTCATGCACCCTGAGGTCCAGAAGTGAAGGAATTCAGGTACAGGAATCCTTTTAAGCAGAACATCACTTCAAGCTTTCTGTAGTGCTGTCTTACAAGCAGCAAACAATGGTTGAACAGCCATGCCTCCCCAATTCTTTTTCTTTTTTTTCCTTTCTTTTAAGCAGACTGTTTTGAGTTAAACCAATATAAGACTGTCCCTCTTCTAACTGAGATACAGAGCAACTCAGCACTATGAGCTGATCCCAGACATGGATCTTTGCTTTGTTTATTCCATGCATGTTATACAAGCAGCCTGTTATGTATTACCAGCTCATAATGTATAACAAATGGGCTTTGAGAGGTTGTGTAAAGATTTCAGCAGAAAGCTCACATGTGAAAAATTCTTCTGAGCCTGGCATCTAAATGTGTAGAACTTCATATAAACCCACTTAGGAATTTAGACTGGATTTTGGGCCCACACCCATGAGTCTTTACTAATAAAAGGCAGCTGACACCCAAGCAAGACTCTGAGTGGGCAGCTGTCCAGAATTCTCAGAACAAACTCTGACAATATATTTCTTTAGCAGATAGATCATCAAAGATTATACCAAAGGCTGTTTCCATTTCCAATTTATAACAGGCACCGAGAAGGTTTTTCCATCTCTATGGAGCTCTGTTTGAAGGAGACATGAGTGACACAGGATAGCAGGTGTTATCCATGTTTTCCAGTAAATTCTGTAACAAGCCTGGCAAAGGTGAATTATCTTGTGTCCTGCCTGTTCTCAGAATTATTCTGGGACACATAAAGGTGTCCAGCCCCTGCCTCCTCCAGATTCCTGCTGGGCTGAGTGGTCTGTATCCCTGAGGGCCCAGGATCCACTCTGCACACACTGGAAAACACTGCTCACCCCATTAATTACAGCCCTGCAACACAGCTCCAAAGTAGATTATTGTTAATGGTTTGGCTGTTTTCTCACTGCTACTGCAGTTAAATATTTTAGAAAAAGTAGCTTTCGCAAATCAAAATCTTACTAAATTTCCTATCTTAGCAACACAACTTGGGGAACTTCAGGGAAAGCAGATGGCTGAAAGCAAAGCTACATGGAGACTTAAACTTGCTATTAATGCATTCTACAGACCATTGTAACTGTTCAGTGAGAGGCACAGTGAGAATTACTGCATTATGTAAAACCTGAAAAATTCCTGTATATCTCCCTTTACACTCTCCTGCATGGCATAACACTGCAGTGTCTACCTTTAATTAGTAGAGCATGGAGATTATTTGGAGTGATGGGTGCTAACAGCAGGATAGCTGACTGCCAGACAGGGCCTGGAAGCAGAAACAAGACACGCTTGACCTTGTGCATTTAAAATATTAACTCCCTGGGATCAAGCTCATTGCATATGGTAATATTTTGAAGAGTAGGTTTACTGAAACATAGCACTGCCTAAATGAATGTAATTCCTCCTCCTAATTCCTGGAGGGCAAGATGTAATTTAATGCTAAACTAGCATGGCCAAAAGCTAATAATGCAGCTGTGGCATCAGCAGAACAGAAATGAAGAGCAGCAAGGAAAGTAAGTGCACTGGCAAATAACTCTGAAAAATCCTTGAAGTGAGAGCATTCAGTGAGTGAAAAGCAGTGGGTGCTGCCAGGAAAACTTCCTTGATCCACCTGGTGCTGGCAGAGCCTGCAAGGACCACCAGCATTGCAGCACCCAGAGCAGGAGTGTGCAGCCCAGGGCTCCTCACATGCATTCCTGCCAAACCACACTCCCAGAAATGCTTTCAGCAGAAAGCACACCACCTTTCTTTGGCCCAGGGGGGGTTAGTCTGCAGTGTCTTAGTTAGATTTTACAGCTGAGCTTTAAACCACAGAATGAGTGAGAAAGGGATTTAAGGGGAAGGCTGATGAAACACAGAGCCCCCATGCCTGTGGCTGAGGGAGAGCTCCCTGCTCAGCCCTGCCCATCCCACCTCTCCAGATGGAAGTCCAGTAATATTATTTATATAAAGCACTATTTATAGAAAAAATGTAATTGGTAAATTAATCTATGAAAAATGCCCTGGGATATTAACACTTGCTCTGATCTCTAAAGCACAAGTTTCATTTGAGACTCAATCTGATATCACTACAGACACTTCCACTAACCACTTTCTTGCATTAGATTTTAGGTTAGATTAAGAGGGATGCCATGCATGGAATTTTGTCATTAGCCTGCCATAGTTGTAGGGTGGTTACAGAGAAGCCATTTGGTCAATTTGTTTTGACAGCCCAAAATACACAGTGCTGCTATCCATAAACATCCCTTTAGGACAGTTAATGGCTTTTTAATGAATCTCAGATCTGTGCTAGCATCTGTCACATTGATTTTACGTGAGGTGTAGAAGGGAAATATAAAATCAAAATACAGGGAGTATGAACCAAACAGGATATTCAGGAAATTAGGAGTTTGTATTTCAGAGCATATTTCTGATATGTACAGATACTTCAGCAGTGCTGGAAGTTAATGTTTCTGTGGTACCAGACATGGCAAAGCCTGTGTTTCTAAGAAACTTATCCTGAGAAAGATGATCCAGGTGACCTCTGGACAATTCTAAACCACAGAATTCTAATCCCTCCAAATGAGCAAACTGAGCACATTCAACCAGGACAGAACACAAGAACGATCTCCCTGCCACAGCTTACCTATCATCATGGTCAGTATGACTTGCAAAGAAACACTGGAAAGCCTGCAAATCCAGTATTTGCCATTTTGTTCAACATCCACTGTGCTGGTGTGAGTGGAATCACGCTGGGGACACTGTGGGGATAATCCCTTTACAGACAGAAATCTTGAGCTCATCTTCACTGGGCTGAGCTCTTAGTAACCCACACTTCTAGTGAGCACTGCTAATTATCTTTGTACAAATATGTAGTGGGAACTCTGTTTAAAAATAGTTGAGCTCCCATGTTTGAAATGGATTGAATTACAGTACCAACCAAAGTCCAGGTAAATTTAAAATATTACATTTTCTTTAGGAGAGTCAGTAAAATCCGAGCAAGGAGGAGACTTCACTGTATGAAAGAAATTTTATAAACTTCTCACCTTATGGCCAGGGAAAATACATCTCACCCCACTGCATAAGTGCTTTTTTCACTCCTTAGGGATTGGATACTTATGGTATGTCCAGAGCTTTAGGCAGGGTTGTCGCTGCTGTACCGCGGCCGGACAGAAATACAGCCCAAGTCCAAGTTCAGAAAGATGAAGAGAGAGATTTCTTAATTAATTACTGACAGCCTTATACCCCTTGGTTCACAAAGATGGCATCAGATCATTGATCATTGACCATCCACCTCCCGTACTGATTGGCTAAAACCCACAACACCCATTCCAAAATATTTCTCCAGTCAATATCATAACAATGCCACATAACAACTTGCACCTGCAAGATAAAGGGATTGGTTTGCAGAAACCCTAGCACTGTGTCTCATGGCTTCTGTGAGAAAAGCAGAGCTCTCACAGAGTGCTGCAGAAAGCTGGACAATTTCTCTGCTAAAAGCTTTTCAGCATCCACACAAGGTTCCTGCCTTTTGCATCTGTGACTTGTGAGTGTCTAACACAGAACATCCCCAAGGAGTGACTGCTCAGGAGGATGCTGGGATTTACCTTCAGGAATGGTTTAATGGAAACCACAGAAGTCCTCTCCACACTTCACACTGAAAGCCCCCCCAGTACACACAATGATGAAAACCATGAAGCCCCCTTTATCCCAGGATTCATATTACAGCACACTGCGGGGGGGTTATTTAATGGAGCTCACTCTTCCTCAGCTGGTCATCCTGCCTAATCTACACAGGATCTGGTCTAGAGAGAATTGTCTTGTTCAGGCTGGATAAATCCCAGTACTCTGAATAACCATGTTCAGCCTGCACTGTTTAAATGGGAAAACCAATTTTAAAATTACTTTAAAATGGCAAAAGGAAATGCTTGTGTCTTAAAATCAGATACTAATTTCCCTTTAAATACATAAAAAACCACAACCTACTTAAGGGACTTTCTTTTCTAAGATATTCTTTTCTATCCCCCACTTCTGAGGATGCAAGTTAGCCAAACCAAATCCCTGATTTTCTTGAAGGACAGAATTAGGCTTGCAGGGACCTGACATGAAATCTTGCTATATTGTGCTGTACTCCTTTGCCAAGGCTGTTTTCCTGACACCAAACCAGGGGAGGAGCTTTTGCCACATTACAATGACAACTGGCAAAGCACAAGGTGGACATTTGGGGTTAAGTTCAGCTCTTACTTCAATACCCTCATTGAGATTTTCAGTTCATAGGGTAAAAAATGCCACTGGAAATATGGCAGGTTTATGAATCTATTAGGTGTCATGACATGAGCTAAAATTCAATTCCTTTAACTCCACATTCCAAACACTAGACCCTCAAAAGCCCCTCCCTTCACATCCCAGTGCTATTCCTCATCAGTATTCAGTGTAGAAAGAAGTAAATTCCTAATTATTCTGGCCAACTTCTTATTCCAGCTTAACTTTGTTTACAGCCATTTTATGAGAGTTTCTTTCTGTGGCATTTCCATTCCTCTTAAATATCCACACCCTTCTCTTACTTCTTGTCTTTGTAGTCAAAAATCCTCTCACACCCCAGCCTGTGTGTTGGGAGGTGGAGGCACAAAATTCCCTTCACTTTCTGTCATCAAAATTATCTGTGGGGAGGCTGCATCTTCTGAGCAGCCTCTCTTTACACCTGTCCCAGTTCCACTCTAGAGGTGCAAATTATTGCTGCATAAAAAGCACCCTGCAGCAGTGAAAGCAGCAAAACCTGATGGAAGGGAAGCACCAAGCATTTCCAACCAGAAATCTACAGTGCCATGCAGAGCAACCACAACTTAAAGCTGTCAAATCTTTGTTAACTGTACTTTTAAAAAAGAGTCTTTTTTCTCTGATTTCCCAGTTGTCAGACTTTCTGTTGCATATTGCAGCCAGTATTTCCTTCACCTGCTCAGAATTCATTCCTGGAATAATTAAGGCAAAGCCCTTTTTAGGAATATGATCCTAAACCTTGTCAAATGGAAAAATTCCTCAAACATCAGTAGGGTCTGGTGACATGCAAGAATTGGTGGTGTTGTTTAGAATCCTGTTTGTGGATTTACTCCATGGCTTGGGAAGGTACAAATTTTTATTTCTCTTAACTGATTCTTGTTATTCAATCAGTGCCCAGCAATCCTTTGGTGTATGATGGTTATGGAAATCCAGAGACTAAATACTGCTGATGACCAAGTGGTTCTTACCTTGTAATAAAATTAATGCCAGGCTGAATTGTAGCATATGAAATCTTCATCATAGAATGACTTTTTTTGTTCAAAACATTTATTTCAATCATTTAAAGCTGCACAATTATGTTGAAACTGCATTATATCAGTTTCAAAATTTATCTGATACATGTTCCCATGGAAACAGTTTACACTGAATTTCATTTTTCATCTGGAGTATTTATTCATCAATGTTATAACTTCCTCAAGATTATCTTGACACAGAGTGCAGAATAAAGATGCAGCCTTTTAGTGCTCATTAACACAAATAGTCTTGTTGTAGTTCTGAGGAACTGGAAATTCCAGAAATAACTATGAACAGAAAAAAAGGCAGAAAAATCTAAATTCCACATTTCCCATCTCTTCAATGATTAAGTTACTTAAGCCCTAGATGTTTTCCTGAACAATATCTTGGGTTACATTTTTCACTATTTGAAAACATTAAAATAAATGTGTATATAAATATTTCTAGAAATGGAAAGTATCAGGATCAAAAACAAACCTAGTGAAATATCCTGGCTCATGACATATGTTATATGTTCTGTCAGAACTGGTACATTTCCTCATGGTAATAATAAGTCACCAAAGAAAATATGTATGCTAGGAAAACACACCTCAAAGGACACATGGACATTTCCAGGCTGCTCTCCTACAAACCTGGCTGTGAGCAAACTGTGCCATCACAGAGGCCAGAGCTCAGCATCATCAGCTGAACTGCCTACATGGGCATCAAACACATCATTATTTTTTTCATTTGAACCTTCTTGGAGAGAGTTACAGCAGAATTGCTCTAATTTCAGCTTCTCTGATAGGTACCAGCATCACACAAACATCCTTTGTGCTGTTTCATCACAGCTCAAACCTGTCAGCACACGGATGGTCCAGATTTGGGGGTTCTGTTTGCCAGTATCAAAAGAACACAGTAGGTCATCACTAAATGGAAACAGTGCAAGAGGAGCAATTTTAGCAGAGCCAGAATATACAAGAGATGAACAAAGTGAACCACAAGACATCTATTGCACAAAGAATTCTTCATTCCCAGCTCTGCCTTTTTTCACTTGTTGCTGTTTGCATCTTAAAAAATTCTGTCAGCAGAACCTTCTTCCTGCCCCAGAGTGGCTCCTAATTTCTGAATGACAGCCAGTTAAATAAGCTCTTTGGGGTTTCCTTGGCAACAAACCCATCCTAATACTTACTGCAATGAGAGCTGAGAAATTCTCAGTTATTGCCCCCCCCCGACCCCCCACCCCCCCATCACACTCTGAGTCAACAAGGTCATCCTGACAGAGCTGCTGTAATTTCTGAGCAACATTCCCCTCTCTGCAGATCACATCTACCTGCAGCAAGATGTTAACAGGCATCACCCTTCCTTGCTTTTCCCAGGGAAATGGTCCCTTAAAAACTCAACAGTGTGTCTACAACAACAGTGCAGGTTTTATAACAAAAAACAAGGCCCAGAGCCATGCAGACAGCTGCACATTTCATGGTCAGTAACCCCTTCTTTCTCATCACTGCCTGCAAGACCCTGAACCTCCAGGGAACACAAGCTTTAAAAAGCAAAGGATTCAAGTGGATTCACCACAAATACTGTAGACAAGGATAATTTCAGGGCTGGTACCCACAAGATGCAGTTTAGTGAGTTCCTGTGCTCCATTATTTGTGTTATGGTAACACAACTCTTTACAAAAGCATTTGCTTTCCTGTCTGAAAGGATTTTCCTGGCAGTGCTGTAGTGAACTTCAAGCCTGAGTTTTTACACATCCAGTATCTTCACAGAAGTGAATCTGACAGGTAAAATAGAACTATTGTCGTGGGCTTTGTAAAAGATGAACAAGTATTTTTGTTTTTCTACTTCATGGTCCTGCATTTTCAGTTGCAAAACATACATGTATGTAAATACATATATAGATAAACATATAAATATATATATATTTATGTACACACACACTACACATCTCTGTGTAGGTATCACTCCTTAGCAGCTCCTGAGGTTGCAATGTGATGATTTTTGCCTGTGAGCTGCAGTCTCAGACCTCCCCCCATCCTCCATCTCTCCTATTTCCACTTCCCTGGTGTTCCTGGTGCCCCCCTAACTAAACTGAGAGCTTCTGACTGAGGCAGCTAAACCAGGAGAAATCTGGCTCAGAAAAAACTCACATATAAAATACAAAATTAAAGGAAAATACCCAACCCTCCCATCCGAAATATTTTTGCCAATTTAGCTCCATGCTTGGGACCAGGGTTTGGCTCTATTTGAAAATGACAGTAAGGCTTCAGTCCAGCATCCCTCACACCAACACTTGCTAATCAACTGCAAGAAATTATTGCTTTTGCAATTTTTTATCATTTTTAATCCTTCAGATCTTTTGAAGAATGGTTTTCCAACCACCACCCTACATGGACAGTGGATGCCTGTCCAACTGGATATTGCTTCTTATAATACTTGCCTAGATTGTCTAATAGAAAAGATCTTGTAAAGTCATAGAAGTTTACATATTCATGTCTCCTTGAAGGAGAGACTGCAGAATAAAATTCATGCTTGTAGAGTTGATAATACATTATTTGTCCTACAGGAATGCCTCTATGACAGCTCTGAAAGCACAACCAAAGCACTAAAGCTGTTAAACAGGGAGAAAAACACCACAAAACAAACAAAGAAAAACAAAACCCCAAGACAAGCAAACAAGAAACCCCAATAATACATTAAAAAAACCCACAAAATGCTTGGAAACAAAGAAAAGAATTCGAAGTTGAAGTCTCTTTTATTACCTTAATTCATCTCCATTCTATCCTCACCAGAGAGTGCTAGGAACCTTATCTGCACAACCAGAGCAGGAGCTGTTTGCAATGTCAGCTCTACAAGCAAAGGTCCCAGGCATAGAAAAGAACACAGGAAATGAACATCAAGATCGTAAACTGATAACAAAATACAAAAACTTATTAAAAAAACCCCACAACTATTTGAATTATTTGTAATTCTCTCCATGGCCACAACAATATGCAGGTACAGCTGTGAAACTGCCAGCAAGCTATTTAATTGAAAGTCTGGCATGTGTTTTTTACTGCCTTATTCAATTTTTAAAATGTGATCTTAATTGCCAGCAATGAGGGGGAAGAACACTATTTGCTTTAGGAGAAAAAGAGATCATTATTTTTATCTGCCATATGTATGAAGGAAAAAAATGCCCTAACACAAATATACTGATTTTTGGAACAAAACACTAAAATGCCAACTCTTCACTACCATCATTTGCACCCATTTGTCTTGACCCTTAAAAGTCTCCTTCCCCAGGGATCATTTCCCTGTTTATCCCAGCCAGCAGTTCAGTTCTACAAAGCTGAGCTGTGGTCCGGGAAAGCCATTAAATTAAACCCAAGGCAGAGGAATGCAGATGATCAGGTAACAGCAGCAAGAAACAGTTCACACTGTGCCCACTTCTCCTTCAGGTCAGTGGCAGATTTCCCAGAGTCAGGACACAGAGAAGCGTCTTCCCTTTGGTGTCTTGGCAAAAGGATTCCAAATTTTCCACCTTGAAACTCACATTACCATGGGCTTTTCTGAATGGAAACTTTTCCCCTGTGCTAACAGACCCAGTAAATGCTCTCTGTTAGCCTGATTAAGTCAGTCAAAACCTGTGGAGAGATTTTAAATAAATTCACTGGGCTTTGGGTCAGCAAAATGTAAATTAAGTAAAGATGCAGCTCACAGGAATCCTGCAAAGAGTGGCTGTTCCTTTACCCTCACTGAACCCAAGGAGAGTTAAGGACATCAGGTCCTCAATCTCTGACTGAGGTCTAAGAACTTTTAAAAGACTACCAGGTATGTTTGAAAGCTTCAGTGTGTTCAGTAGAGGCTGGAGTGAAATCTTTTCCAGATGCTGTAAAAAAACCCAATTCTACTTCCTATGTGCTGGCAGCCCTAGCAGCCCTATTCAGGGTTTTCAGAGCAGACTTGGGTTCTTAAATATTATTTTCTGATAGGGAAATCGAAATTTTCTAGTCTGAATTTAAAGCCATTGTCCTGATGAATATAAAAGTAAGATGAAATGGAGGTAAAAATAAAAACACCCATGGATATTTGAGTTTAGTTATGTAGCACTATGATTTAACTTTCTTACCTCTCCCTTCTCCCAGAACCATTTCCATCGCCCAGACTGAGGTTTGGGAGCTTGGCTTAGCCTGGCAGTGACACAGGTACAGGGGCAGAGTGTGTGCCTGCAGTCTGCTGAGAAGACACATGCTAAATATCCCAGTTTCCAGGAAATATCCCAGATCTTAATTGCTCTGCAGTTAGCGTGGCTGAGGAAATAGGTTCTTAATTTGTCTGGCTCCAGCAGAAATGTTTTTCAGGTTAACTCAGAAGCCAATTTTTTTTTTAACAGGAAACATTCCCTTCTTCAGGATTGGATTTAAATTTATCCTGGGATGGTTAAACAGCAGACACAAAGCAGGTCCAGCATTTAAGATCGTGGTGTTGTGACTTTATCACTCTTGCCTGTAGCCAGGGAGCCAGGAAAACAGGGCTTCCTTTGGTGCCCTGGAGCTGGGCTGGTTTGAAAGCAGAAGTGGGTAGGTTCAGTGAGTGGGCAAGCAGGTGCTGCCAGGGAGCCCCCAGGGAACAGGGCAGCATCAGCAGCTGTGCCCAGCCCTCCTGGGGCCACTGCAGAGCCTTGGGCACCAGGGTTGGGCAGTGCCAATGCTTGGAGCCTGCTCGTGTCCATCCCCTCCTGCAACACACACCTGGAACACCCCAGCACAGCCTCACGGGTCGGTCCAGGCTCAGCAGGTACCCCTGAGCGCCCTCCCCGGGCTGTGCAGCCCGAGCTCCACCTAAGGAGCCTGTCTGCATTCCCAGCAGGACAGGGAGCACAGAGCAGAGTGAGGAGGCCACCAGCCTGGTGGCACAGACAGAGCTACAAAGCCTGGGAACACCTGAGCTGGCTTCTCATGGAAGCCCCACCAATCCACCCTGGTCCGCCTGGTCCCAGAGAGAGCCCAGCGTTTGTGAACGCAGCCTCGTGTTGCTGCTCTTTGGGAGGAACGGGATGGGCACTGTGCCCCGCCCCAAAGTGACCAGCACGAGTCTGTCCAGGTTATCCAGCACAGCTCAGCAAGAAATTCGGCTGGCCCTGGCTGCAGTCACCTCCCACCCAGCAGCACTCACCTCCCACCCAGGCTGCACTCACCTCCCACCCAGACGGTGCTGGCTGAGCTCCAGAGACCTGGAGTCAGGACAGCACATGGTGACATCAGCTAGAGACTCCAACAAGAGCTCTCCATACTTAAGTTTGCAACTGAAACAGCAAGTCCTCTTCCTTTTCCCCCAGATTTTACCAACCTAACTCTTCTAGGCAGCTGAGAGCAGGAATGAGCCCTGGCTGCACTGCACTTATGGTGACTGTGGCACTCTGGGACTATCTCTGGGTGTTTTTAAGTGTTATATTCTTGAGCATCTCACGTGGCAGGATCAGCAAGGCTGTGGGCTGAGGAACAAAACACCAGCCACTTGTTTTCTTCTCACTTTACCTGCCTCTGTTATGCTGAAATAATGTGCTGTGGCATTTTTCCCAGGAATCTAATGAATATTTCTTTTTTCTTTCAGCTATGATGAATGCGTGGGGCCAGGAGCAACACAAATATATATTCCCACCGATGATCCCCCCCCATATTCCCTTACGGACCCTTGCCAAAGAAATGAAATATCTATAAATATCTATATCAGCCAGGAAGAGGAAGCAGCATGTGGGACTACAGGATGGGCTGCAAATTATGCAGTGAGGCTGCAGGAGTTGCAGCAGCCCAGCTCAGGCATCTCGGTCATCTCCCAGTGTGGAGGCTGCTCCCCTGTTGGGGTCAGCGGCGTGTGAGCACAGCAGCCCCAGCACCTGCTCCAACAGAAGTGTGGAACATTCTCCCGCTGGCCATCAGACCCCAGATCATCTGAATGAAAGTGGCTCTTTCCTTCAGTTCTTCTGAAGAACTCAGACCAACGGAAGAATAAAACCTCTGGAAGTTTTACCAATTTTATATCTTTAAACAGGGGTACAAAGGGATTTTTTTACAGTGAATTTTGCAAGTTTACCTAAACTTCCCTGTTTGTGCTTCAAGGTGTTCCATGGCATCACACAGCATAAAAGAGCAGCAGAGACAAGCAGTGCATCTGACCTTTCTGAAGCATTGCAAAACCCACTGAAATCAGACACTCCTAATGAAGATCAGTGTTAACCAGTCAAGCCTCCTTGTTGGTTTTATGATACTTTGCATGTTTTAGAGCAGCAGGAAAAAGAAGAGCATTTTGTTGTCATTGTAGGTGCCACTAGTACATCTCATTCAGTGTATTGCCAACAAAGCATTTTTAAATAATTCTTTGTCTAACTGTGTTTCAGTAGGCAAAGTACTGCCTAGAAAGAGATTATTATCAGTACCATGTAGAAGCAAAAGAAAAAAAAAAATAATATTTTCATATTCACATTATTCCTTTGGTACCAGGCTTTCCAGGCCATTGCAAAGCCTGCTGCAAGTCTTCCTTAAAAGAAGCCACCCACAAGAGGTGGAGAGGTGGCAGTGGGCCCCCAAACTCCAGCTGGCTTTACCTGCAGAAGCTGCAGCACAGCTGTCCAGGCTGGAGCTGCGTGTCCTTCACGGGCCTTGCTGTAGCCAAGGGAAGGGCACAGGACTCCCAGGGGATGCTTGAGGCCAATTCCCACACACGGCTGCATTTCCAGGCACAAACCAGTCTCTTTTTCCATAAGGAGCCTGTGTGTTACAGTGTGACCACAGTGACCCCTGGGAACTGTGTGAGTGTGATGCAAGCAAGAGATGCTGAGCCAGGCACAGTAACAGCTCTGAACCTCGGAGTGTGCCCAGCTTTGAGAGAAGGAATGAGGAAAAGGAACCCAACGACCAAACCCAGGACACTCGGATGGGAGTCCGTGGGTTCCCAGCGGGTGTGCCAGGGCAGCGGCTGCAGGAGCTGCGAGTTCAGCACAGGCACAGCAGGGTCGGGGCACAGCAGCACCTTGTCCCCAGGTATGGCCGGGGCTGCACTCGCTGCTCCCAAGGAGCCTCCCCTGCCCCAGCCCAGCCCAGCCCAGCCCAGCCTGAGTGCGGGCACCGAGTGCGGCCCAGAGGGGCTCCCAGAACAGGCCCTGGCTCTGGGGCGGGCAGGGCAGCAGGGACCCGGGCACACACAGGCACCCCTTGCTCCTTCTCCCCTCCTGGGAGCCGCTGGCCAAGCCCCAGGCACCTGCTGGGCATAGCTCCCAGGGCTGGATACACGTTTAAAAGACAACACACCCCCTGAGGTCCTGTCTGTTCATCCCGAGCTGGGGAAGATCCAGGTGTGGGACAGGAAGATCAGCTTCCCCCACTTCCTTTTTATGGCCCAGCAAAAAAAAAAAAAAAAAGAAAAGTTGCAAGATTCAGACTAGAGGCCAGCCCTGAAATCGAACAGTAGGTGCCCAAGGAGGTTTCCATCTATTGCCTTGAACAAAACAAAGTTTGGATCGTGTTGTTCACCTCTGCCTGGAAAGTCCCTTTCCTCATCTGAAAGCTTCCATGTGTCTGGCCGAGGACCCACAGCCCACAGGAGAGCAAGGAGAGCTCAACCCTGCGCTTTCCTTGGGACGGTACCCTTGGAAAACATCTTTGCTGTGTTGTTTTGAAACATGTTGCTGCAAGAAAGTCGAGCTCTTAGTTTGCACTCTACATTTTTAAGTTATTTTTAAGTTCTGCGTCTAATGGAAAAGTCCTGGGTAAGTCTGGGTGCTAGCAGGAAGCAGAAGTGACTGTCAGCACATAGACAGGCAGGGATGGAGCTCCAGCCAGTCCTTGGGGCATTCACAAAGCCTGGGCTCCCTCTGGGACCAGGGACAGGAGCCAAGGAGCTGTGTCAGGGCAGCAGAGTTATGACAGGTTCATTTCCAGGAAATCTCTTAGAGGCATTTTCACTGAAATACAAAAAAAAAAAATTCTTTTACCCAGAGAAAATGTCATTTTCTATCCCCACTACGGGATATGTAAAGCTGAGTATAGTAAATATATAATGGAGTTTAAAAGGAAGCATCATGCAAATTATTAAAATTGCACTTAGATTTTCTGTAAATACTGAATAATTTTCAACTGTAATCATCATTCAACACTCCAAAGATTGACACAATTATAATTAATACTTAGATAGGAAGTAATTATATGGTTCTTACTGCTATATAAATTGTACCATTACTGAGTCATATGCACATGATGAGATATAAGGTAAGCATGCATTTTTTGCTAAGTAGATGACAGTAAATACGTATTTTGCTAAAATGACAATTCTTTTGCAGTTCAGCAAGATTTTCAATATTCTCATTATCCTATACCCAAAAGAACAAAAATTCACCATTTAGAATTGCAAAACTGCTGGCAGGCATTGCTGGAAGGTAGGTTCCATTTCACATTAGTGTTTTTAACAGAGGGAACGGCTTCTCTCCATAAAAGATTGTTTAAACAGTTTTGTGTGTGCAAAGTACCCTGCAATAAGAGAAACAAAACTCTCCAGCACCTGTGGGGGGCCAGAGATGCAAAGCAGCACAGAAATGTCACTGTTGGATTTGCTGGCAGGAGAATCAGTAGAGAGGGAAAGTACAGGGGTGGTGTGTGCAGGATTTGCTGTCATGGCTGTGCCCACCTGCAGCTCCTGCCTGGAACAGGGAGAGGCACTGGGACCTGCTTCCCTCAGACTCTGCTGAAGGGGGAGCTGCAGGAGACATCTAATGACCCCAAATTAGAAGGGAATTGTGATTTTTTTTTCCTGAAAGTGAGGCTCTTCCAAGTAACATGACCAAGCTGAGGGCTCTTCTCAAGACAGGCACAGAGGGCTTTTCACACATGGCAGACAAGTCCCTGCTCCATTATTGATGCTCAGTTTCTGTGCACGGTGAGAAACCCTTTCAACCTGTTTGGCTTTTAACCTTTTTAACAGGGATTTCCTGTTTCACCAACTCTGTATCTGTGGTTTACAAAACAAGCTGACTTTAAATAGACTTCTGATGCAAATGGGAGATTTGCATTTTACCTCATGTTAGCAATGCATTGATAAGATTATAGAAAACTAATCAAAGTCTTTCCTTCTCCCTTCTGTATCAGTTAAGTGTCCCTGGCACTGTGATCTGGGTTTGGCAGCATTTCTTACACTCATCTGTCTGCTCCCTCTTGTGGCATAGACCACTCCACAAAATCCTGTCATCCTGTTGTCACAGAATAATGTAAATAATCCCAGCTGCTCTGTCACATGGATATGGGAGCCAACCCAAATGTACATGTCCACACTGTAGCATTTTTCTAAGTTACCACTGAATACCTGGGTTATGTCAACCATTATAAACATATAAAACTAAAAAACAAACTGTGAATTAAAGGCAGAGTGTGCTGTCTTCTGTATTATCTTACCACAATCAATTGCAGGAGTGGTGTAGCATTTTCTACTCGTTAATCATTTTAACTGCGTGATATCCAACAAAGCTGTAAGTGAAAAAAGCTTATAAATCCAGCCCAGACAGCACTAGAAAGAAAAAAAATAGCAGTAAAACACAGCAGAGAGAAGTTTGCAACTCTGAAGCTGCTCCAACAGTTTCCAGTGCTACTACTGCAAGTGTTGAAATTTCTTGTTACAATGCAATAAGAACATGCTTTCATTTCTCAAAAATCTCAGCAAAGTTGGCAGAGTGATGTTGCTCTTGAGAAATTCTATCCAGCCATCAGATGTTATCCTAAACCCTTGCATAATTCTAATACCAGTGCTAAAACCCAGGCTTAACACAGGCCTTTCCTTTGTTACATGAGTAAAATCAGAAAGAAAACTGGACATGCTGTTTCTTGCTACATGATAACAACCCTGTCTTTCTGTAGTCGTCTCTTCTGCTTCAATTTTTAGTATCCTGATCTTATACAGAACTTTTATTAAAGAACATACACATATTGGGGTTTGCTTCCGTGCTTTTTGTGTTACCACTCTGGGGCCACCCATGACTGAGCAACTGCTGAGGAAGCAACACTCAGTGCTTCGAGTACTTACACGTGGATTTTACCTTTGTCAGAGACCACAGGAACAAGCCCTGGAGCAGTCAGGTCCTTCCTGCTCTGGGGGACAAGTCAGTGTCCAAGCTCAAGAAGGGCAGAGTCAAATTACTGAAGTCAGAACACTGAAAATGGCAACATATCACCAAGGGAAAAGATGAAAAGCCAGGAAATAATAGGCTGATCATGCCAGAAATATTCAAACAAATAATTTTTTAGCACAGCAAGGTGAGTATAAAGATTTATTTCCTGAAGGAAAACCACATCGAACTGATCTAAGTGGTCTTGGTACAGTCTGACAAATTACTCCCCTCCTTAAACTAGAGAAGTAATTTCTGCATAAAATTATAACCATAGATTTCTGTGAATTAAAATAATAATCATCATTTGAGAGAGTATTTAGCAATTTGTAAAGTCACACAGGTGCACCACATCATGGTGGCCACGGGTGGTGACTTGAAAATTCAGATTCCAAAAGTCAAGATTAGAAAAGCACCTGGATCACAGGTGTGTTTCCCCAGTGCTGGAACCAACCTCCATTTAACCCCAGTGCAGGACCGGTGTCAGCCCCCAGAGCAGACACAGATCTCATTTAACCCCACTGCAGGACCAATGTCAGCCCCCAGAGCAGACACAAACTCGTTCAGCTGTTACCCAGACCTAGGCCAGGGATCCAGAGGCAGCTTCCAGCAGGAGGTACAGAAGAGGCCCCAGGATCACAGGTGTCTCAGGTGGCCTACAGCAATTGTACTGTAAACTCTGCATGCTTGGCTAATCTTTTATAGGAAAAGGGAAGGTAATTCCAAGGGGATCGGGCTGTTTGGCCAAGAGCCACCAGGAGTGGTATCAGCAGGACTGAGCAGTACCTGGGGAATGACAATTCCAGCAGTGGGAGATCGTGAACAGCTCAGTGACCACCGACTGGAAATGAATGGGCCCAGAGCCCAGTGCAGGGCAAACCACCCCTGAGGGGCCCAGCAGCACGACAGAGACACAACCAGCAAAGCCCTAGGGCTCTGAGTACTAACCAACACAAAAATTATACAATTTGTGACCAATGAATGCTGATACCTCTCTTAAAATATACCGAGCGTAAAGTTTTAATAATCAGCGAGCCTTTGCTGAGTTACCACCAGGTCCCTGCTTTGTGCAAACCAGGTTAAAATACAGAAACCTCCCTGCGGTGTGAGAATTGGCTCAGCGCACCACAGAACCACCGACGTCCCGTCCGCCTCCGCCTCCGCCTCCGCCTCCGCCTCCGCCTCCGCCTCCGCCTCCGCCTCCGCCTCCGCCTCCGCCTCCGCCTCCGCCTCCGCCTCCGCCTCCGCCTCCGCCTCCGCCTCCGCCTCCGCCTCCGCCTCCGCCTCCGCCTCCGCCTCCGCCTCCGCCTCCGCCTCCGCCTCCGCCTCCGCCTCCGCCTCCGCCTCCGCCTCCGCCTCCGCCTCCGCCTCCGCCTCCGCCTCCGCCTCCGCCTCCGCCTCCGCCTCCGCCTCCGCCTCCGCCTCCGCCTCCGCCTCCGCCTCCGCCTCCGCCTCCGCCTCCGCCTCCGCCTCCGCCTCCGCCTCCGCCTCCGCCTCCGCCTCCGCCTCCGCCTCCGCCTCCGCCTCCGCCTCCGCCTCCGCCTCCGCCTCCGCCTCCGCCTCCGCCTCCGCCTCCGCCTCCGCCTCCGCCTCCGCCTCCGCCTCCGCCTCCGCCTCCGCCTCCGCCTCCGCCTCCGCCTCCGCCTCCGCCTCCGCCTCCGCCTCCGCCTCCGCCTCCGCCTCCGCCTCCGCCTCCGCCTCNCGCGACCTGCTCAAGGCGCTGGAGCTGCTGGAGCTGCTCTGCGTCAACCTCCTGCTGTGCCCCTGGCGCCGGGAGATCCGCTCTCTGAAGGTACGGCACTGCCGCCCGCCCCGGGCCGCGAGGCCGCTTCTCCGGGCCGGGACTCGGCAGCGGCACCGGGAAGTGGAGCGGGGTCAGGGCACATCCTGCCCGGGACAGGGAGCGGGGTCAGGGCACATCCTGCCCGGGACAGGTAGCGGGGTCAGGGGCACATCCTGCCCGGGACAGGTAGCGGGGTCAGGGCACATCCCGCTCGGGACAGGTAGCGGGGTCAGGGCACATCCCGCTCGGACCGGGTGCCCAGTGCAAAGCGGGTCTGCTCAGACACGGTCAGTGGCCTTCACAGGCCTTGCCCTCGCTGAGGCCGGGAGTGCTGAGCAGCTCCGGGCGTTGGGAGCAGAGCCTCTCGGCTGTGGTGAGACAGCAGGGAAGGCAAAAGCTACTCTGAAAGGCTTTGCCTGTCATCATACTAACCTTTAACCAAAACCTGCCTGTAAGCAGGGATGTTTTTATCAGTGGCCATCTCCAGCAGCTTGCTGCCAGAGGCAGGGTGGGCCAGTGCCTCTCTGGTCCCTCGTGCTGGCTCAGAGCCTGCAGCTGCTGGAGTGGGCAGGGAAAGCCCCTTGGAAAGAGGAAATGCTGTTGCTTTTTGCAGCAGGGTGCTCACGGTTTCCACACTTCCCCACACACTGAACACGTCTCATTGCCCAGGAGACACATCCATCTTCATTCATCCCAAATTCAAGCAGAATCCCCCCACACATCCAAATGCAAACTTATTTCCCTTGCTTTGGCAACAGGTACTGGTGAGGAAAAGCCATTTCTTTGCTTCTTCCTGCACTCTAGATCTCACCTGTGGATTCTCAATCAGCTGTAGATTCCTGTTCTTCTCATTCACTCTCTAAAACAGAGCAAAGCATAAGATAGTCAGGTCTACACTTAGTGGATTCACCTTTTCCTAACATGAGAATCCTAGGCTGCACTGGATAACCCGAAGTGCAGGAGAGCCTGCTGCAGGCCTGAAATAATTCTCCTGCAAGGCACAAGTTGAACAACCAGGACCTTGTGTACATACAGATTTGGTAAAAAGCTACTGGCTATACATGGAATAGTATTTCCCACCTCCTGCCTCTCACCTGCTCTGATGTCCCTGCAGTGCCTGCAGCTGCCCCCCTCCAGAAGGAACAGAAGGTGGGGAGTTCAGAGCACTCTTGACAAATTTATGTGAAAATTTTACTATGGCCTTTTTGGGGGTCAGTTTTTTTCTCCTGAACCTCCTGCTTGTTACACTAATGGCCAGGGGTCAGCCGTGGTCTGTCCCAAGCTGGGCAGCCTGAAAACAAGGTACCCCACTCCTGGAAATCGTGCCTTTGCATTCCCACCTCTGTTCTGTTCTGATTTGCCAGGAGTTGGTCACGCCTGGCTCAGAATAGTCTTTCCTGTCATGGGGTTTCAGGCAAAACCAAAAACCACTTCCAGTTTACAAACTAGGCCTCGTGCCTGGGATAGCTCTAAAACCAAGCAAGCATTGAACAATTTTTTAAGTTTTTGCACAGCAGCAGGATTTTATTGGTGTATTGCAGACAGCTTGTGCAAAGAGAGGTGTTTGGGCAATATTTCTGTTAGAACAGTCACTCTTCAGAAAGGTGCTTTCAGACAATGGCAGTTTAATTCAAGGGTAATAAAGTTCACAGCAGGAGTCTGAACCATGGAAAAAGAAAATGTTACAGACTTGTCAGCAGCTCAGAAATGTGATTAACAGTGAGTGCATCATGGCTGTTTCTTCAGGAAAATACCTCGGTGATTCATCCTATGAACCTCTGTTTGTTTAAAAAGCTTAGGTTCAATAGAACACGTAAGGTTTATTTCTGAGTTTCTCTAGTTTGATTAAAATAATTTCCTTACTCCCTTTCTGAATACGGGTACTCCTGGCCAAGACCCCAGCAGATTTAAACTGGCATAACTTCACTGAAACTGATGTGCTGTAGCAAAGCTGCAGTGCTCAGGAGGCTGCCTAAATAGTGCTGTTAGAAAAGCCTCACTCACTGCAATTCAAAATTCAGACTTCTAGGAACACAGTTTTTTGAAAGCAATAAGCAACTTTTGAAGTATTTGTGATCTTTTAGGAAATCAACTCTTTCATATTTCCCTGCACCCCACTCCCCCAGTGTTCACCAGCTTTTCCATGTTGCATTCTGTTCCAGACGTTCACTGGGAATTTCGTCTACTACATCCAGCCAGTGCTCCCAGAGGACATTGTGAAAGCAGTCCTGGAGAAAATAGGTTACATTGCAACTACAGCAACAGAGTTTTCACTTGTCGACAAGAGAAACAATGAGGAAACGAAGCAGACTGCATTTGAAATATTCCTGGCAAGAATCGAGTGTGAAGCCATCCTAGAAACAACAAATGAGGAAAACCACGGCAATTTGGAGAAGGGCCTGCAGCAGCAGGGAACACAAACACATCAGCATCGAGGAGAGGAGGACAGGGAAGATCAGACACCCCAGAGAGGAGATGCCGAAAGGCTGGAAAATGAAGGGAACGGTGAGACATCTTTGTGCCTTGCTCCCCAGCAGTGTTCAGCTATCTGTGCTGTATCCTTTGAAGCTGCTGGGAATCCGAGGATCAAAGGGGATGTGGCTCAGTCAGCAGCTGCTGCATCTCCCGCCAGCCTCCAGGAGCACCAAAGGCAGAGCATCGACAGTGCACAGCTCCCGGGCAAGTGCTCCGACAGTGAGGACTTCCTCATCAAATACAGTGACATTGTCATAGGACAAACACCGATTTTCAGTGAGAGTCTCTCTCCAAAGGCTTTGGAAAAGCAGCCAAGAGCCAGTCTGAGTGAGGAGTGGGCCTTGGCAGCGGCTGCAGAGTCGGCTGCACGAGCGCTGGGGCCTCTGTCCCCAGGAGCCAGCGGCCCCCCAGCCTTTGCCATGTTTGCTGACAGCTCCTGTGACAGCAAAACCACCTTGGAGTTCGAAGCTCCGGAAGTCCCAGAAGAATCAATTGAAGCAGAAATTAATGATGCCATAAACTGCATAGACCCAGCCCCTCGTGATGAACCCACTGAGCTGAAGTCTCTGCCCTACACGGACTTTGCCCAAAACTGCAGCGTCCCCAGGGAAGAGGACGTTGGTGAGCTGTCTTTAACCTTCACAAAACTACAAATCAAGGATGCTCAGGAACAACTTATGTATCCAGTAGAGGAAACTGGCCAGCCTGAGGCAGTGGCATATGCAGGAACAAGTGACAGGCACCTCAGAGAATTTAATCACTCCCAAATAAAGCATACATACCTGACTGATGCTGAGCTGCACAAGAGAGCAGCTTCACACGCTGAGCCAGCTTCAGGTCTGTGCTGTACTGCTGGGCACATGGAGGATTCCACTACTGCTTCTGACTGCAAGAGACTGTTCCTGGATCCTGCTAAGGCATACCCAGCTTCCAAGTGCTTCAGGCACGTTAAAGAGCCCCCCAACCTCACCTACATCCCCCCGCAAAGCATTGATGTGCAGCCCTCCCACGGGGGCAGGAGCAGCACACGGGGCAGGAGGAGCCTGGTGCAGCCTGTGTGTGACTCTGCTGGGGGCAGTGAAGGGCAGCTGGAGAGCTGTAACTCACCAGTGAGTGACACCCAAGAGCCTTATGTCATCATCGACAGAGCTGACCAAGCCATGCTGTGCCATCACACTTGAGTCTGTAGTGCTTTATTTGTGCTCTACCTGGGGGGTTGTCCTCTCACCTGTGGCCTTGATCCTGTTTTCAAGGAGGTGATTAATTTGGTCAAAACAGTTTTCAAAAAACCCACAACCACATCACTGCTTTGGGACAATAAAAACTCCAGAAGGAGTTACACAAATTTTTTAATGATCCCTTTGGCAAGGAAACCTGAATGGTCACCATTGTAAAGGGTAGGCAACTTCCATAAATTTAAATCCATTTAATTAATCAGTCAGATTCCTTCTGGCTGTTCTTGATGTTCTTAATGTAGCTGGGCATCCTACTTTTCTTCCTTCCCCTCACAGACCTATTCCTGGAATACTTTCAATACCAGGTAAATTCTAAACTAGAAGACCCAGCTTTACAAATGCCATACTGGAGTGCACTCCTGTTAACTCTCTCCATTCCTTTGAAGCTGTGTCTAAGCTGATTTTCCTCCTGACTTTGAAAACAGACTTAGAAAGTTTGATAACATTCCTTTAGCTTTAAAGAGGGAAACAGCTCTGTGAACACTTGGTTTTTTTAGAGGCATTAACCTGTATTACAGGTTTTATATCTGTCTCCATTTCTTACCAAAGTATTTTGTGGCCACCACCACAATTTTCAAGAGAAGCCTTGAGCATTTTAACTGTTCACTGCCACCAGGAGAGACAGGTCCAGCTATTGCTGCCATTTCCCTTGCCCCTGCTCCTGACACTTAGTTCTGCACCAGGAGTTCACAGAATTCTTCTGCCAGTTCATCTCACTAAAATGAAGGGGGAAAATCTCATTCTTTGCCATTCTAGTGGCAGGAAAAAATTCTGCTCAGAGAAGGATCCCAGTGAGCAGCAGAGGCAGCATCAGGGATATCCTGGAGGTGGGAAGTGCTGTGTGAAAAGCTCAGGAGTGCTGGATCAGCTGGAAGCTGGGGTCCCAGCACTGAGAGCCTGTGTCACACACAGCACTGAATTCATTTGGGAAAGCACACTGCTGCTGGACTTGAGCACAGTCCCCAGTGCTTCTTCATACAAGTATCTCCAGGGGGTGTCAGAGGATGGTGCCAGACTCCTTTGGGTGGTGCCCAGCAGCAGGACAAGGAGCAATGGCCATAAACTAATTAAAACACAAGACGTTTCACCTCAACGTGAGGAAGAACTTGTTTTCCTGGAGGGAGCAGAGCCCTGGAATAGCTGCCCAGGGAGGGTGTGGAGTCTCCCTCTCTGGGACATTCCAAACCTACCTGGATATGCTCCTGTGTCACCTGCTCCAGGTGACCCTGCCTGGGCAGGGGGGTTGGACTGGGTGACCTCCAGAGGTTCCTTCCAACCATAAAAATTTTGTGCTATACCTGTTACCTAGAAAGACACTTTCATACTGCTTCAAATAGTTTTTACAGTAGCACTGAAATGTGTGCTGGTTTGGGCTGGGGTAGAGTTAATTTTCTTCACTGTGGCTAATATGGAGCTCAATTCTGAATGCTAAGAAATGCCTTTCATGTATAGTTGAAATAAGTGAAATTAATTTAGTATGAATTGTTTATAATAGATTTCCATCCCTGAAAAAATTCAGAGGAGCGCTTGTGGGTTAGGCCAGAAAAACCTCAGGAACTAAAATATTAAGATTTGTTTTTTGAACAACTAATGGCTGAGATTCTGTCATCCCCTGATTCCAGAAGTGTAGGAGAAACAGAACTTTGCCCAAGGTACCACCAGGTGACAGGACTGCCTTCAGCTCTGGGTTGTGAGAAATGGGTGTTAGGAACAAAAAGTGTTCACGAGGCTGTGTCCTGACAAGTCACAGTGGCATCCTTTGGGCTGTAAGATTCTCTGTACTAAACCATTAAGTGACATTTTCTGTACTGTGCAAGATGTATTTGCTAATATCCACAGTGAAATTAGAATTAAGAACAAACTGCAGACAACTGAGCTTCAAATGTATAGAACCATTTCCACAGAAATCGTCCTTTTGGACTCTTGGAGAAGAAAAAGTTTTGGAAGTTTAACAGAAGGTGTCAAGAATATCTACTGTCCCCCTATAAAGAAGCTGCAGTAAGTAAGATAGTTAATTAGCAAACAAAATGTTACTTTTAAGCTAGAATTCTAAAGGTTTACAACAGAGCAATAGAATGGCATTCCTGGCATCAAAAGCTTTAGTACTAACCTAGTTCTGCACTAGGAAATGCTCTCTCAGGGCACTCATCATTATTAAGTTGCAGTGATTTAGAAAAAGCAAATGCACCACCAGATGGGAGTAACAGGACAGGAGCTGCAGTTCCTGACTTGGTGTGGTTCCTTCAGTGCAATGGTTTTTAGGCAAACCACAGCTCTGCAAAAACAGTTATCTCCAAAAGCAGCACCATCACATACTGTTGAAAAGCCATGTAACTGAATGGTTCTACCCTGCAATAAGTGCCAGACAAATGTCTCTAAAAAGTGATCAAAGTGCTAATGAAGCCTTGCTTGCTCCAGCTAAGCCAGCCAAAACCAGTGGGGGAAATAATATATTCTGTACTTCAGGGATCATTCCCCTGAATTACCCAGAAAAGGTGATATGAGAACAGTCCGAGTGCTGCATTGAAAGGATTCCTTCAAAGAAAACATCCAGAGAGTAAAGCACAAGTGAAGGGCAACTCAGCACTTCATTTAACAAGTCCAAGAATGAAACCCCCACTGGTTTTCTCCACTCTCCAAGTATTTGCAGGTCGTAATAAACTGATCTTTATATAAACCCAAAGGACCATCTGTGGTTTTTTCTTTATTAAAAAAAAGTAAAATCAAAGATTGCAAAATGGTGTAAAAATCAATTAATTCTAGGACTTTTTAAATAACTGTTTGAAAGGGGAAAAAAAATACAATTCCATTCACCCTGTAGTTACAGTTCCTCAGCTCAGCCACAGCAGGGCTGGGATCTCACAAACACATCAAGGAATCCCCTCCCTAGGGAGGGATCTACTCTTGATCCATTTCCATTGTGGCTTGGGATACAAAGTTTGTTTCACAGAAGGCTCTCTCCCAGCCATCACTGTGTGCCTTCTGCCATGCCTGAAAAGGTTTTTTACATTTTCCTATGAATTTGACAAGCTAAAACTAAAAAATGCATTTAAAAAAAAAAATATGTTAATACAATGAAGGCAAAATGCACTCTGAAAGTAAATGTATCAAACTCAAATTTTTTTCTGTTCAAGAATTAGGTTCTCTTTACCCATTCACTGCGGTGATCATTACATCAAGTTAAAATTATTAATTTAATAAAGATCATTACATTGAGATCATAATTTGAAGTTGTCAGTGTAGTAGGATGTAAAGAGGCACTGTGTTGGAAAATTCAGAATTTTATGGTTTGAAAATATCAACAAAACATGCCACAAAAAGTGTTCCCTCACAAATTTATGAGTCCAATACATAAGAAAGCCACTAGGCAAAAATAAAGTCTTCACCAAGGACTTAATCACAGTCCACCACTCTGCATCCAAGTAGATTGGTACATTATTTGCCTTAATGGGTGATCTCCTGTGATCAGTACCCTCTGGCATGAAATCCTACCTGGAAAGCCCTGAGCTTGCCATGGTCCCATGGAGTATTCCCATGCCAACTGGAATGTCTGACACCCTCTGAGCCTTTTGTTCTGTGGACCCCACCCCCAAGGGACCAAGACTGAACTCTGCTCTGACCATATGGACATTACAGCAATCAAGCCTCATCACTCGAGCCACAGGCTGTGAGATCTTTCCACTATCTGCTCTTATCTTGCCTTCCATAGCTCGAGGTATGTTTGTACTTGTACAGGAAAGAACCCAAGAGCTGCACCCCTCCCATCTGCTGCAATGGTTTTAAAATCACAGAATCACGAGGTGGGAAAATACCTTGGAGGTCATTGAGTCCAGCCTGTGTCCAACCACTGTGTTACCCAGCCCTCCCACCCACCTGTCACCCACCAGAGCACTGGGTGCCATGTCCAGATCTCCAGCCTCTCTGCCCCAGCCTGGACCTGCAGGGGGTTACTGTGGCCAAAGTGCAGGACTCTGCCCCAGACCCTGCTGAACCTCGTGGCAGGGGTCTCAGCACATCCATCCAGCCTGGCCTGGTCCCTCAGCAGAGCCTTCCTGCCCTCCAGCAGATCCCATTTGCACCCAACTGGGTATCACCCCCAATGTGCTGATGGTAATCTCAGTGCCCTCCTCCAGATCATCCATAAAGGAGTTACACAGGACTGCTCCTAACACTGATCCCAGAGGGATCCCATTCCCCTGCACTCTCTGGGCCTGGCCACCACCCAGTTCTTATCCCAGCCAAAAATGCCCCTGGCCAAGTGTGGACTGCAGCTTCTCCAGGAGATGCCATGGGCAGAGGGTGTCCAACGCTTTGCTGAAGTCCAGGGAGACACACCCACAGCCTTTTCCCTCATCCTCCAGGAGGGGCACCTGGTCATGGAAGGAGATCAGGTGGGCCAGGCAGGACCTGCCCCTCCTCAACCTCCACTGGCTGGGTCTGATCCCGTGGCTGTCCCATACATGCCAGGAGATGGACATGGTGCACTCAGGCTGCTCTGCTGGGCACCAGGGACAGGCTCAGGTCTGTGAGACATGAACCTCCCTCCTACACACCCTGGGCCTTTGCTGTTGTTTCACCCCCATTCACCCCAAGGGGGTTATTAAGAGGAACCTCAGGCACCCTCCCTCAGAGGGGCGTTGTAACAAACCATTTATTTCTAATTACAAAACCAGGGTTGTCTTTGGGGGAAAAAAAAAAAAGAAGAAACTGAAGTTACTTCTAGGAAGCAGCAGTGAAGTGGGAAATGGGAGAAACAGCCATATTTTAGCTGAAGAGAACTGACACAGTACAGCTGGTGGAGAACCTAAAAACACAAAGGGAACTGGCTCATATTGTGTTCCTGATTGGTATCTGATCGTTCCAGAGCACTAAGTCCACAACATTCTACAAAGCATAGTACAAAAACAATACCCATTATATTTAAATATCAAAAATACCAAATCAGGCTTCATAGATGATTTTTGATACAACAATCACAGACTTCTATAAATGGTGTTGTCTGTTAGGTGGGTTCAGTATTTGGTCCCGGTTTTCTTCATACTTCTCTATCATCTTCTGCATGTCATGGTCAGCTCCAATAACCTTGGGAAGAAGATGAACACCGGAAATAACTGACACCATAACACTTGGCTTCTTTTGAGCTAAACAGGACAGGACTGCCAGTGCAGCCAAACTGGGATACTCGTGGGGATCTGTCCAAGCTGCTTTCTGTTGGGAATTGGGCATTCCCTGAAAAGCTGCACGGCTGATCCCACAAGCAATCCCAGTGAACAGCCCCTCAACTTCCACTGGAGAGATGGCAGACCCCACTTTTATGCTATACACCAACAGCTATCACATTTTTCTGAGGCTGTCCTTCTCCAAAGGTTATCAGAAAAGCTGATTTATTTACTTTTCCCACTAAACAGTGCTCTTATTATTTGGAAAGCACAATCTCCCACATACCTAATTGGTTGTAATTAAAATAATACTCACAAGTACTGGGCAGGAAATTTCAAACAGTGCACGTTTAATGAGCCACTCTTCGTAGAGCTCATTAATAGCTTCTAAATATTCCTAGAAAAGAGGCACTGGAATAACACATGTGCCCAAGGATGTGACACACACATTGCAATCTTTATCCATTTGGGAAGTAGTTAAGAGACACATATAAAAGCCTGAAACACGTATCTTCCCCTAAGAAAAAATAAAAAGCATCAGAAGATTTTTGAGAAAAATAAATTCCCAGTACAAATTTTAACTCCACAAAGACCTCAAAAACACAGCTTACAGGAGCACAGGGCTCTCAGCTCCTTTTAAGATCAAGCAACCATGATTCTCTCCCACAGGTAAAATGTAGTTCAAGATTTTACAGAGAAAAATACAACAAAGTAAGGACAAAAAGGGCAAGGCTGCAAAGAATATGTATGGGAGGCACTTTCTGTGTCAACACATTTCCCTAAAATTCCCTGTTCACTTTCTTGTAACTCAATTTCCTCTAAAAGCTCTTCTGCCTGTCATCAACTGGGGTTTTTTTCTTCATGGAGACCACTTCACATTTTTCATTCATAACTGCTCCCCTCCTCTTCAGCAGAGCTGCAAAATAACACAAGGGCTCTTCAAATCCATTACAGAAGGATTTATTCTCAAGGCAAAATCTCACATGGCCCAAAATTTAGCTCTTTTCACAGATCTTCAACTAGATGCCAGGATGGTTTTTTGCCCTTTTTTTACACCCCTTTTATGCCTTTTTGTAACTTCTGTATTCTTAGTGGGTTTTTTTGCCTCCATTCTTGGGCTTGTTTGCCAAGCTGGGAGACTGAACATTTCAGCAGCTTCGCAGTGAGGGATCAGTGTGCCCAGAGCCCAAGGGCCTCTCCAGAACACACTTTGGAAACGGAGATAGAACCATCCAGGGGAAGGGTCCTTGGGGAGGGGGGCTCACTGGAGCCTCTCACTGGGGAATCTTTGATAGATGTGCTAATTAGTGACACCCATAATGTGATCCCAGATCTATTGTGGGTGGCACTGCGGGGTGCATGGAGGGGCATTCGACCTGGACGTGGTGCACCTGAGGATCCTGAAAATAAATCCCAAGGGAAAATCCCTTTGTCCCTTCTAACTGTGTTTGCCTCTTGATTTTAAGACCAGGAAAAGGCATCAAACTGTCAGTTGTTTCTCCTGAGCCACCTACTACCCGAGCTGCAGAGAACATGCACAGGGAACTGCATTTATGTGTGGTCAGGCTCCTTCAGAAGCCTTGTGGCATTGAGGGGCAGTTCTGGAAAGTGGCACAGAAAGTCACTGTTCCATTACCACAGTTTGTTCTAAAGGAGATTCCCAAGCTCATGATTTTCAAGGAGCTGCTTCTTGTCAGCCACAGCAGAGACACTTTTAATGCACAAACATCCTGGTGATAACAAACAACAATGTGGCCACAGGAATCTTAGCACCTGCAAGCCCAGGTATCTGTGCTTCACTTAGGTGCTTTATGCCATTTAATGGTACAAAAGCAATTAACTTTTACATCTTAGAGAAGATTACCAGTTGATTAACACTGCACCTAAAGTCAGCTATAGTGCATGGACTACTAGAACAGAACACCTGGGAGAGTCAGCATGCATGACAGATCATGTTTTAAAAAGAAATCAAAATTAATACTCAGGGTTTAGTTTGCAGTGGAAACAGATGCACCACACTTTGGCAATACACTCAGGATACAATTTTAGTATTTAGATTGGAATGAATGATTATGTTTTCAAAGCTCCTTGTAACCACATATATCAAAGGAACTCCTTACCAGAGGAATGACTTTTTCCTCTTCCCTACATCGGGTCTTTAGCCTCTCATAACAAACTTTAGGAGATGTCTGCAAATAAACTGTATGAACAAAAATTGTAACAGTTATGTTCAAGGATCAGCTTTAAAAGCAAAGAAGAAACTCACATTACAAACTATAGAAGGGAAGAATCCTGACTTGGGTACCACCACTGGACCTCCCCTTAGGCACTACCATGAATCAATCCATGAACCACCCACAAACCCAAGCTGTCTGATGCTACCACTGTTATACTGGATAATGTGATTATTTATGAGCCAAGAAACAAGAAATTTTTTTTCTCCCAGAAAGCAAACCCACCCACAAACACACCCCTCCAGACCCATCAAAATGTTACCTATCAAATCAACTGAAACATCAATGTTGTTCTGGATCCAGTCAAACCATTCACTTAGGACAGCATAATCCACCTCTGGCATTTTTCCACTGAACAAACACAAGAGGCATCACTCACTGAGCAGCATGCAGAGATCAATTCAAACTCTCATTTTGCTCACCTGACCAGAATCACTCCCCATGTACTCCATTTGTGCAAAGACCAACTCTACACCCACCCAAACTGAAGGCTACATAAACCATTGTTTATAAAATAGAAAGACCAAATCTTTTTCTGTTTTTTTTTTAAGAATACTTATTAACATAAATTTTATATTAGCAGCTACAAACATTATTTTTTCCACTACAGTTCAGGAATAATTACTTGGTGACCAGGAAGAAATGCATTACCTCAGTGACATTCCCACAATAACAGTAAATTAGTGTCAATGGTATTTATTGCTCAGGTTCTTTGTATCAGCATCAGTCCCAGGGCATGTCACCAGAAGGGCTGGATTTACTGAGCAGCACCAACAATTTCTTACAGAAGCCACAGTAAAAGGCAGCAAAAATATAATGTCAATGTGTCAATAAATTTACTCCCACTGTAAGAAATATTTGTGGAAAGAGTAGTGAAATATTCAACATGCTTAATTGGAACTCTGAACTCAGAGAGCACAGAATGCTAGAGACAAATGTCCCAAAGTTATCTCAGCAACAATAATAAAATATCAGACAACTCAAGCAAAAGGGAGTTACTGAGGACATGTTAAGACTCACATACTATGTTTTTATTAGTATATCAATATTCACTTATTACCATAGTCCTGATTGTCAAATATTACTCATTTTACAATATCCTGTCTTTGAAACTGGTGACAGTAACACATACTGCACACTCTTTCCTAAATGCTTCTGCAATAGAAAAAAATTTTAAAAGGTGGAGTTGGGAGGCTCCCGTGCTCTCCAGCTGAATGATTAAGACCAGTTCTGCCATTTTAAATAGGACTGAAGAAAAATATTCCCCTGGCAACTTGCTCTGATCACTGGCAAAAGTAATAAGGATATTTCCCTAAGTATGGAAAAATGCAAAATCCCTATCTGAACCACCTCCCCTCCTGATCTGCCAGCCAGAACTGGGGTAATGCTGCTCACTGCTTCCAACACATCAGTTCTGGGTAGCAGGGGTCCACATCAGCCAAACACTGACTCTGCCACTTTTCTCTGGGATAGATGTGGGAAACAGGAAGGTTAAAAGGAATTGGAAATACAGAAAAGCCCTAAAAGACAGATACATCCAAATCAATTCTGCATCGACCTGCCCTGCAGACAACATGCCTTTGCTATCTATCCCTGGGTAATCCTGTGAGGACTCTGGCTCGAGATCCATAAAGATACAGGGAATATAAGAGGCCCAAAATGGTGTTTTTCATTTCCAAATGACATCTGCTGACATTTGACTCCTACCAAGTAAAGATTTTACTGCCTAAGTGCAACATGAACAGAGTGAGTTTTCTATCACAACTAATGATGGATTTGGAGGGACAGTGAACTGCAGTGCTCCCCTACAGCACACCTTGCACATTCATGTGCACACATTTAAAATTCACCTAACACAGCCAGATTTACTCATTAATGTGTCACAAAATAGCTACTTTCATGGATTCCTCAATTATTCCTTGTTATATTTACAATCCTCTTATACATCCTTTTCTTTTGCCTTGCTGTTGGTACAATCACTGCCTTCTAGCTTGCTGTAACAAAACAAAGCAAATGCCTTTTGTCCAACATTCAAAAAGTGCTGAAGCCACAAAACATCTTAGATGCCCTTAAAATTGTTAATATTAAATTAATCCACAGAGTTGACACGAGCAGATTTGGCCTCATAGCAACTAAATCTGGGGAAAAAAGCACTTTGTCTACAATGAAAAAACAAGTCAGTAATTAAAAATGAGGATATTCCAGGCTGCTTCCACTGTGTGAGGACTGGGATAAATAATGTCTCTCCCCACTTCCAAAGCCATTCCCGTGGCAGACAGGTGTCGTGCAGCATGGATGACACCTTGTGGCAACAAACTGGGTTTGTCCCTCAAGGCCACTGAAAAATCCACTAAAACCCATCTGTCACATACATTTCTCAACAGAAGGTCAGCATTCCAAACAAACCAACCAAACAAAACCTGATTCCTGCACTATTTCTGTTAGTTTGGGACGGGTGAATTATACCTGGGGCAGGTAATAGGTGATTGTTCTTTCTTTCCTCACAGCCTACCAAGGCTTGCAGTCTATTTTGATCCTGTCAGTCCTGATTCTGAGCAAGAGCACAAGAGAGGAATGCCAGTCCTGGATGCCAAGCTGGATAACACTGCCCAAGTCTCCCACTCCTACGGGGTTATTCTTTATATCCTCATGATTTTTTACATGACCAGCATGTGTTTCTTTTGATCCAAGCAAGATTTGGGTATTCAGCTGGAGAGCAGATAACTTTAATAGGTGGTGTCTAAATAATATTGAGTTCTAAATATTCAGGAGCACTGCTGAAAAAGGTTTTCCAGAATCCTACAGGAAGGACGTGGGCCTTCCATACCAAACACACTGCCACTCCAACACAGAACTGGCAGATTTCACAGGCCACTTAAATGCACATTACCAAAGAAATTATCAGTTGAATATATATATTCAAAATAATTAATGCAAGAAAGTAAAGTAGAAAACCACATCCCATACCTTCGATACAGGTTTTCCACAAAAACGTGTTTTGCACTGTGAATCGATCGCTCCATCATCCTTATGGGGGAAATCTGCAACATAAAACTTGACTCTCTACATTTTCACACTTGTTTCTTTTCACACTCAGGGCACATCACATGAAACACAGCTTTCAGATCTTGTGATAAAGGGTGGGAACCACAAAACAAACAAGGACTCCTGATCTCACTCTAATTTGTTATTCATACACCAGTTCAGCTGAGCAGTGGGAGGTAACTCAGGGTAGAAAAGGCAGCAATCCACTGGGGGTCTGCAGGACAATAACTATTGCTCCCCAAATTGCTGCCCCATCCCGTGTGTTGCTGGGTCACTGCACAGGGCTGACATCAAACACACTCAAGCAAGGAAACAGGACTTTTAAAAGAAGTAACTGCAGCTGCCAGAGCCCCAGCCTTAGCCAGCCCTGCATGTGCTCCAGCAGCACTTCATGTCGGAGCAGGGAGCTCCTCTGACACTCTTGGGCCTGGCAGACCAACTTCTAACCCAGGTTTCTGCACATTAATGAAGCAAAAATGGCTCAAACAAGCCAGACAAAAAAGCTCAGATTGAAATGCAGGGAAATACTAAGGAAATCTTGAATTAATTTCTCCAACAGAACAGGATTTCTGCTGTCTTGGAAAAACACCTCTTCCAAAACCCCAGTGATTATATATGCAGTACCACTAGCCTATGTGGCACTGCTGAAAACTCACAAAACAGAGCATAAGAATATCAGTAAGATATAAGCATGGCATCTAAGACCAGGTCTTGTAATCAGGGAATGGAAGGCAGCATAGAATGTAACAAAAGGTGTATGAAGGAAAGAATGAACAAAACTTACTAAAAAGGCAGAATGTGAAAATTGATAGAAAGAAAAGATTACATAAAAAAAAAGGACGTAAACCATCTGAAAGAAAAAAAGAAATAGAAAATGCTAGGGGAAGTATTTTGAACAAACAGAAGAAGCAATGGCTAAACTTGTACTAGACAGCATGAAGCAGTACTATGAATTCTAACACGAGATTGCTTCGTGTTTGCCAAAGATTTGAAATAATGAAATTACAGACAAGCCACTGACAGGAACTGAGGAAGAGATGTGTGCAAGCCTAGCTCCTGAGGGTGTGCCCAAACAGCAGGATCAGTCTGGGGAAGTTGTGAGCAGGCAGGAGGCAGAGGTTTTACCCCCAGAGCACACACAGAGCAGATCAGTGTCTGCACCACAGAAATTCCTACCCATTGCAGGAACAAAGAATGAACACACACAGCATCTTTTGAATACAAGGTAAAAAGGATTTAGCACTCATAACCACATCTAATTACTTTTAAAATTAAAACCAAAAGTTTCCTTACCATGGGCCTGGTGTGCTGCTCCAGCATGGTCAGCTGGACATAGGTCTGCAGAGTTATCCCCCACCTTGATGCATCCTGGTACATTAAGCCCTGGGGTCAGAGATGGAAGCAAGACACATGGACATTTGTTAGGACCAACAGCATTCGTTAGGACCCAGCAGGAAGCTGGGTATTTAGGAAGCTTTTGCAGTACAGCAGCATTGCTAAAAGAAGTGCATTAAAACAGCTGACACCAGGTTTGACAAGAATTAAGTGATCATTTGTGCTCCCCAATGGAGATGTAGAATTATGGCCCTGTCCCTACAGACACTGAGTGGGAGGCTGGCTGAAGCCAGCAGGAATTAGTTACTCTGCACACGGAACAGTCAGAAACAAGTAATGAAAAAAACCTACCTACTGCTCTATTTTTGTGCACTGACAGACTCTCAGTACATCCATAAATCATATATGGCTCTAAGGATGGACTGGGCCTCAGAAAAGCTGTCCTTTAAGACAGGCAGGTGTTCTTCCCAAAGGATCCTCACAGCAGCTCTCAGGTAGCTCTTCTGTGATAAGTTGGGTCTCAATAATCAATCAGAGACGTAGATTCAATTAGAAAATTTACTAATTAGAAGCAAGCGGGTATCAGCCAAAACGCACCAGTGGACGGGCCGGTAAGACAAGCCGTTTCTTGTCCGGGCACCGCAAGGAAGGTTACAGAATTGTCAGTTTTTATAACTTTTGGTATTACCCTCCCACAGTGTCCCCTCGTGGGTCTTGATTGGCATCTTCTTCTGACTTTTGGTTGGTTGCCAGGTCGTCTAGGCTGGGGTGCTCTGCGTTGTGTCGTTGTGTCTCTCTCGTGGGAGAGGGAGGAAATGCTTTACATACCTTTAGTTTTTAGATAAGCTGGGAGGGTTAACACACTATGGGGGGTGTCCGACATTGCTGGCTCATCCCAGCACAGTGTTTTATATAAATTTATATAGAAACACGATTAAATTGAAAAGCAGTTTAAAACCTACTAGTTTATCTACACAGTTCGTGAACTACACTTATAGTAATTTATTACATCTTCCACTTTCTGACTGCTGCAATTCCACACACACATAACTTAAAGCAACAATCTATCCTGCACAGCAGAGAAAGGATCTCACCCAGAATAAAACATCGTTCAGTGTCTGCTGACTGAGGTGACAAGTCTTAAGCCAGCAGCACAGATTCAGCCCAGAACTCTGACCTTCTCCTTTTCTCCCTGCCCAAGATCAGACTTTCCCAGCGCTCCACAGCTGCTGTGGTGTGCAACTCGTGCCCCACCCTTTACTAACAATCAGCAAGGCATCAGCAGCTCCTCGGAGGGACAATTTACTTTTCCAGAGGGCCTGTTCTATCGCTGATGGTATCTAACAGGGCAATTTTGGTCTGGGGTGTGCCCACACCCTGTGCTGGCAGCAGAGTGCAGGGCCAACCCCCCAGCCAGCCGTGGGATTTCTGCAGAGGGGGTGAGCCCCAAGCACAGGAGTGACAGCAGGAACCACTTCAGCACCCCAGCAAAGGCCAGGGTGCGGGTGCAGCTGGAACCCAGGGACAGCCCTGTGGGGAACAGTCCCAAGAAGCCGTGGCCACCCAAAAGACAACAGAAGCCCTCAACACCTCACTAGGCTGCTCACTAGTTCCTCATCTGCAGCAGCCACAGGATCACAGAATCATCCAGTGTTTAGGGGTTGGAATGGACCATAAAGATCACCCAGTGCCACCCCTGCCATGGCAGGGACATCTTCCACTGGCCCAGGCTGCTCCCAGCCCCAATGTCCAGCCTGGCCTTGGGCACTGCCAGGGATCCAGGGGCAGCCCCAGCTGCTCTGGGCACTCTGTGCCAGGGCCTGCCCACCCCCACAGGGGAGAGTTTCTTCTATTCATCTAACCCAAACTGCCTCTCTTTTAATTTGTCCCCTTTCCCCCTTGTCCTGGCCCTGCAGTCCCTGAGGAATTGTCCCTCTCTGGGTTCCCTGCAGCCCCTGGCAGGTGCTGTGAGCTCTCCACACAACCTTCTCCTCTGCAGGCTGAGCAGCCCCAGCTCTCCCAGCCTGGCTGCACAGGGGAGGGGCTCCAGTCCCCTCAGCACCTCCGTGGCCTCCTCTGGACTCGCTCCAACAGTTCCATGTCCTTCCTATGTGGGGCACCAGAGCCGTTCACAGAACTCCAGTCAAACAAGATTAACTGATCAGATCCAACCCTCACCTCAAGTGAACATCCTTCCCTTCTCTGGAACAGGCACAAGTGCCCTTAGAAACAACTGCCACACTCAGAGCTTACCTTCCTGGGAATTGCTTTAACTCACACCCCACTGGAGACCCAGTCCTTGCCAAAAACACATTTTATATGCAATGTTTCTATTACATGCATTTCTTAATCACAGTAGAAGCTCTTTTGCTTCATGGAGCTTTCATTTTTGCCGTGTGAGATTTAGATCACACCTCCCATATCAGTTTTGCTGGCTGATAAAAAGCCATCACACACGTCTTGCTAAAAGAACAGTCACTGTAACTGCAGAAATAATCTCTGCCACTTACCAGGATATTATGACCTCGAACATTCCTCCACTTGGTCAAGGGTTCCTTCAAAACCTGGTTAAAAAGAGTTACTCCATGTTAAACTCATCTTAGATTCAAAATACTTAATGTGACCCTACAAGTCTACAACTATTTTTAAGGAATACTTGTGTAGTAAATCAGAGTATTCAGGACTTGTATAGGAAAGCCCATCACTCTTTAAAAAAACAGCACTGAATTCTGTAACACAAAAGGTAATAATGAAAACTGCTAAAAATAGAGAAATGTCAATATACAACATGTTCTTGGCATTTTTAAACTCTGATTAGATTACCTCAAGCCTGGAGAGAATTTTTTTTTTTGAGTCAAAATCAGTGCCATGTAAGGGAAAGAACAGCTTAGCAGAGCACTTAGCATTTCAATGACAAGCCCATCCCCTCACAAATTAATTTCTCAGAAAGCAACACTTGCCAGCAAAGGCAGAGGATCAGACTGCTATCACATTGGTTTTCATTTTATTTTTGTGTTCTAACAAACAAAACACATTCAAATCTTTTACAAAATGAATCAGAAAAGCTCTGCCCCAATAGGTAAAATCAGACCTGTCTGGTTCAAACAGGGTCTAAATCTGCAGTGATACAGTAGTCAGGCCTAAGAGAATCTCATTAGCCTGGGAACTGTAAGCACCTACTTAAAAACGCTGCACTGTATGCAAATTAAAGTGTGTTACCCTTTGGACTAAGGGTTAATTACTTCATAAGGACAATTCTTGTTAAATTGCCAAATAACACCTGGCAACCCAGCATTTCTATAAGGATTCCTAAGACTTATTACCAAATGTGCTGCCAGGTCTGTCAGGGAAAGCACTAATATCTGCTGTACACAAAAACAACTGTTCACTGAGGTTTGATCTCCATTTTGTTTAAAACATAAAAAGCCTGCCCTTCCCCTAACCTGGTTCTAAGCAACACAAAATCAAATACCAGATCAGTCTAAGAAATCTCCTGAAACAGTTCTACCAGATTTTCCTTTTTTTAAAAAAGCCATCTATTCACTGGGATTCCAGTTACATGACACCACTATTTTTATGTCATTATTCTTTACTCTGCTTTTACCAGACCCATGTCAGATTTCAATGACATGAAATGGCAAACAGGCAAGTCCAAGCATGCCCATGCTCTGTGGGCTGCTGTTACTTTACAAAGGTACAAAGTCTGATTCACAGGTTTTACTGGTATTTGTGGCATCCAGTATACACTAAATGTGATCTACATGTCTCTGCTGCAATTTAACTGTAAAAAGCTGGGGTGGTGCCCCAGCAAGCCCCTGGCTCAGACCCTGCTGCTCCCTCCTCATGCACCCAAGGACAGCACTTCCAGCACTGCCGGATGTGTCAAGACAAGCAGCTGCTCAGTGAGGGAAATAAAAACAAAGAAATGTGCATCCAGTACCTCAATGTTGGTCGTTTGTGCAAAATAATCCAGGCATGTTGTTTTTCCACTTGCAATGTTGCCCTCGATACAGATCTGGTGAAAAACAGTGTCACTTTGAGACCCCCAGTGTGGCAGAGCAGTAAGCAACAAACACACCCTGCCCATTGCAGCATGCCAGCTCCCTCCACTGGGAACAGATTATTTCATGGGAAGGCAGCAGGGATCCGTTTGGATGTTGTGACTCCCTCAGACCACCACTTTTTCCCTCCCTGGCAAACATAACCCAACAGTCTCTGCCAGGCAAGGGGCAGCCTTCCCTCCCGGTGCCCCCACAGCCAGCCCCTGCCCAGCTTCCAGCTTCCTTCCCCTTCCCCTTCCCAGGAGCTGCAGACGGTCGGTCACCTGCTGCTCCTCACTCTGCCACGACCTCAGAGTCTGAACTTACAACTTAAAATAAATGCCAGCTGAAGTAAAAATTTCAGCATCTGTTATATAGATAGCTTAAACCGTAAGAGGCATCACATTCTTATTTTCAGAAACCTAAACAACTAAAATAAACTAAGAGAATTATTTTTTCAACCATCTTAAAGTAATTTATAGCCCAGGGGGGTTATACAGGGCAATGGCAAGGCTACACATGGAACACTGACCCCAAACTGACACCTGGCCTGACACAAGCCCTCACAATTTTTGCACAAATCTCTCACGATTTTATTACAATGTGCAGAACTAGTCCAGCGTAGCCTTGCACAGAGTATGACCCAGTGACAGACCCACCACCACACAGTGACACAGCCACGGCCTGCAGCTCACTACACACACACTCAAATTATAAGGGAATTATAATGAAAGAGGCTGCACTGTTTTCTGAACAAAATGCAAATACTTACAATTCTCTTTCCAGCATCTTTTTTTATCAGATGTTTATCTAGAATGGAAATAAACAACAGTTAAAAACACCGTGGTCTTCATAACTTAGTTATACTGAACCTCTTCACGACATTTTTAGGTTCCCTATGGCTTAACATGAGTATTTGCTAACTTATCAACCATCAAGGGTTCAGGTGATTATTGAGTCGTGTAACAGACACATCGTGGCCCAGACTGACACAGATGTTGCCCAAGTTCACCACTGTCCTTGACGCTACCAAGAGTCCAACGATGAGTGCTCACACTTTCACCAGATTTTTGCTACACTTGCTGCTTCCCAGTGCGTTTGCACAGGGGAAAAGTGAATTTTGGAAAGACCAGCAGCGAGTCACAGGCTGGAGCAGCACCCACTGGCCTCAAAGGCCCGGCAGGGTAAGGGTGAGGATTACACAGCAGCTGCAAAACACGCAGCTCAGACACCTTACACCCTAAAACTGCGCTATAAAACCACGCTGAGCTTAGGAGACCCTTCAGGCAGCCGAGTACGAGAGGAAGGCAGGGACGGGCTCGGCGGTCACCCCCGGTCAGTGCTCCTGTCTGACTCCGCTCCTGCTCCCCGCAGCCGCTCCCGGCTCTGCCCCCGCCCCCGCTCCCCCGGGGCAGCTCCAGCGCATCCCGAGGGCCCGCACGGAGCCGGAGCCGGACCCGAGGAGGCCGCCCGTCTCGTCCCGTCCCGTCCGTCCCCGCGGTTCCGCCCCGCACTCACGGCCAGCAGCGGCAGCGGCGCGGGGCCCGCCCGCTGAGGGGCCCGGGAGGG
>VXAC01001408.1:229193-274651 GCA_013399225.1 Rhipidura dahli
TCCCGCCGCGCACCGCCCGGGCTGCGCGGCCGCCATGGCGCGGCTGGAGGTGGACCGGGCCTACGCCCGCTCGCCGCGGGGCGCGCTGAAGATCGCCCGCACGGTACGGCCGGGAGCGGCCCCGGGGCCCGCGGGCAAGGCCCGGGCCGGAGCTGACCCCCGTCCCTCCCTGTCCCGCAGCTGGTGGCGCTGGTCACCCTCCTCTGCTTCGTGGCCTCGAACGCGCACGAGGCCTACGCGGCGCTGGCCGGCATGGAGACGGTGATCACCCTCCTGTTCTTGCTGCTCTACCTGCTGAGGCTCGACGCGCGGATGAAGTGCCTGTTCTGGCCGCTGGCTGTGAGTACTCGTGGGCGTCGACTACCGGGGTACCCAGAGTAATGATGGACTCTGGATGCGAGTGCCGATGTCCCATAGCTGTGAGTACCGAGGTCCCCTGGCTGTGGGTGCCGCTGTCCCTGTCGCAGGGGACATTGTCAGTCGGCTCGGTGATTGTTTCCGTACACTTAGGGCAAGCCCCAGTGTCCCGTGGAGGTTGAGGCAGTTTCCTAATGGAGCGTTCTGTTCCATCAGTTCCTGGGTGGCTGCTGGATCCCTCCCGGCACGGGCATTGTTTGCCTGGCTGTGTGGCACCTGCCCATCACAAATTAGTCACACACTTTAACTCAAATATTGACGAGTTCTCCTCTTACCTCCCTTTTGTACGTGTATTTGTTGCTCCAGTCTATCAAGTGTAGCCAAACTGAATAAATTTGACTGCAAAAACAACAGAAGAAAGGTAAAATGAGGAAGTTTTACCACAAAGGCTCATTTTACCATCAAACCACTGGGTGTCAGTGTCCTCTCACACGAATATTGCTGTAATTCTGTTTTCATGGCAATCCAGCCGTTCTGAACCATCACTTCTGTGTTGGGAGCTCTCCACGTTCTCCTTCAGGCCTGTATTTCAAAATAAATATTTTGCTTCCACTGGCTGTTTCAGGATATTTTCAACTCGGTGATTGCAGCGTTATTCCTCCTCGTTGTGTGCTTGTTTGCAGTAATAATCAGGACCAACAAGGGGACATTGGCTGGAGGAGTAAGTAGGAGCATTGTTAATGAATTTCAGTACTTAAAGTGCACGAGATTTGAACCTCTTGGTACACTCACATTGTGGTAGGACCATGCAAACAACTGTCTTGGAAGAACACACTCAGCAGTAGCAAACAAGATACATTCAGTGTATCTCAATAAAGGAAAATAATCCTCACATTGCTAGTAATTTAAATGTTTTACAAGACTTAGCAATTACTACAGAGAAGTACTGAAACACTGACAATTCGTAGAGTTTTTAAGTAACATACATTTGCTTCCATAGCTTGAAATCCTAGGGGAGAGAATCCATAGCTCTTTTAGGGCTATCCAGTTTGGTTACACTACTTGAGAAGAAATGCCAACAGTGCTGCTAAAAAGAGTTGAAACTTTTTAACAGACTTAACAGCTGGTTCCTCCCTCCTGACGTGTACACTGTTTTTTCTGACACAAACTGAGGAACTAGGCCAGTTGAAAAGGGGTTTTGTTTGTACTGTGATTGTGAGAATTTTTCATTCTTAAGATCAAGCCAGTTTAATAGTTTAAGCAACTGGTATTTTTAATTCAAATGGCAACTGATGTAATTAACCTTAATAAACAATAAGGAGGGTAAAAAACCCCTCAGCTTTGAAAGTCTCTAGAAGTACAAGATAAGCTGAAATGTGACAGGCAACCAAAAGAAACCTAAAACCTGCCATCGGAGTCTTTCAAACTCCACTTAGGCTGAGGTGGAAAGCTGATGGCTTCACTGCAATGGCATCCTAAGCAAAAAGGAGACTTTCTGATCGAGTGACTGTGCTGGAATAGAATTTATATTCTCAGTTATGAAGTTCACAGGAATGAAGTGTGGAAGCAGGAGACCAAGCAGGTAGCTGGGAACACAGGTTTGGGTGGAACATGCGACATCTTCAGTGCTGGGAGGGACAGAATCACCCCCAGCCTGTTCTGAGGCACAAACTGCCTTGAGCTGTGCTCTCCTGAAAATAACTGCCCTGATCAGGTAATTCTGTGCTTGCATAAAAAACCCTTGTGTGCCTGTGGAATGGGGCTGAAGGGCAGGAGCTGAGTGAGGTTAACTCAGTGGCTCTTCTGCAAACAAATTTTTCCAGTTACCTGCCTGAGGCTGTCTGTTTCTTAAATACTTTTGTACATTTTCTTCACTTTGGAATATGTTTCCCATTCAGAGCTGCAGAGAAGAAGAGCATTTTCCTGCTGAGCTTGTTTCTATGAATGCTGACTTTTCCCCTTGACTTCTCTCAGGGCCAGTCCCATTAATTAAACAACCCTTAAAGGGACAGAAGGGCTTTCATTTAAGATAAAAGCATTGTCTGGCATATGCAGCATTAGCTTAGCTTTCAAGGAGAGCACCACACCATCTCCAAGGCCTCACACAAACATCAAACAGAGCAAGCTGTAGACTGCTCTGTGAAAAGCTGATGGGATGTAAATGTGGGTGTTATTTAATTTATCAGCTGGCTCAAATCACACACATTTTCAAGGCCAGAACCAAGTCAGGAACATGTTTACTGATACCTTGATGAGTCACTACAGTAAAAGCTCAAGATTGATTGGGGGAACTAATTTTATGGTTATTTTTATAGGTTTTGGGTCTTATATTGCTTGTTCTCTGCCTTGTCGACGCAGTTCTGCTTTGCAAGAAGATTAGCCTTGATAAAGGAAGAGGAAGGAGTGCTCCTGCCAAATAAGATTGACATGTTGGTGAAAGAATGGTTCCTCCATTCTGTTTCCCCACTGTCTTTTAAAGAATTTCTAGTTTTATGTGCTCACTTTTGAATTTCCTGTGCACTGATGTTTTTGCAAGTATCATTTATAAGGTTCATACTTTTCCAAATGCAATTTCAGCATTGCAATTTCACCAAGTTAAAGCTTCAGAAAAAAATTGTTCTGTTTTTCCAAAGTTATGTTTTTACCTGTATGAAAATTATTTTCATGTTTGTCTTCTTTCTCTAATAAAAAGAAAATACAAACATGCTTAAGTGCATTATTTAATCCTCTTTATTTACTAAGTGAAAAATGTACATTAAACATACATTTTAAAGTAAAGTAAAAATCCAATGTCCCAGTAACCATCTTTCAGAAAAGTTTTCTTGTGCCATGTGAATTGCCTGTTAAAGCATTTGCCGAGGCATTTGGATCCTGATATTTCATTCTTGAGCAGGGTTTGGCCTGGGGGACCTCCAGCGGCCCCTTCCATCCCCAAGCGCCCGGTGCTTCTGTGCCTTCTGTGCCTTCTGTGTTCAGAATGGCAGGGACAAGGAGCTCCCTGCTGTCCGTCCAGCAGCACAGCACAGCACAGGGCAGCCCAGCTCCATTGTCCCGGGGCTGGGGGCGGGCGCTGGGGCCGCCCCCCACAGCTGGGGATGCTGAAACTTTTTTTTCACGTTTCCGCAGTGTCACGATTTCCGCTTCCCTCCTTCAGAGAGTAAAAAAAAAAAAACTAAAAAAAAAAAAAATTCCGCGGCCAACCCCCCACCCCGAGCCTGAGCCCGCGCCCAGCCCGAGCCCGGCTCGAGCCCAGCCCAAGCCCAGCCCCAGCTCAGCCCGAGGCCATCCCCGCCCGCCGCCGCAGCCATGGAGGACCCCGAGCCCGCGGGGGCCGCACCACCGCCCGGGCTGAGCTCGCTGCTCCCCCCGCGGGAGTTCCTGCGCTCCCGCAAGGGGCAGCTGCTGCTCACAGAGTCGGTAAGGACGGGACACCGGGGCCGAGGGGCTGCGGGAGCCTCCCCCGGGGCAGCCGGGACCCGAGCGGGCTCAGCCGGACCGACCTGCCCCGGGCCGCTCCGCTGTGCGGCTGAGGGAAGAGGGGGACAGCAACTGAGGGGAAAACTGGGGCAAAACAGCCGAGGGGAGACGGGGGACAGCAACTGAGGGGAAAATTGCGGAACGGCAATCGAGGGGAGAAGGGGGCAGCAACTGAGGGGAAAACAACCGAGGGGAAAACGGGGAAGCAGCCGTAGCGGAGTGGGGGAACTGAAGGGCTGAGAGCGCAATGGATTTAGCGTAACTGAGGCAGAGCACGTTAGAAATCAAAACTTGTCGCGTGCCTTAGGTGTGTTTCGCTATCGGAGACCCCTTCTCAGTAGAAAGGCGCTTTGATTTCGTTTTAAGCTATTTGCAGTGTGAATCCAGTAACCACTACGGCTGTATTATCGCACGGTGCCGGGTTAGGAGGCAGCCTGTCCTGAGTGTGTCAGGAAAGACTTCACTCACGAATTTATGATGTGTGGCATCGGGCTGTGCACCACGGTCACTCAGCTGCTGTGCCGAGCCCTCCGAAGCTCTGTTTGTCCCTGACCCTCAGAGGGATGCTGCGCTTGCTCGCTGCTCTGCAGCCCTCGGGCTGGAGAGCTGTCCAGAGACAAAGGCCCTGGGGTGCTGTGACAGCGGCTGGACACCAGCCCAGGTGGGCACAAAGCCACGGACACCTGGCCTGGATCAGCAGTAGTGTGGCAGCAGCACCAGGGCAGTGACTGTGGTGTGGGATTTGCTGGAATTTTATGTGTAATGGCTTAAAACCTGACAGCTGAAACTACCCACGTGATAGGGAAGGAGATCACTCACCCCATGGGGAAGTGGCTATTTCACACCAAAATTTAGCTTCTGAACAGGATGCTCATTGATTGAAATTAAGAGGTTCAACATCATTTTTGCTAGAAATAATGATAAATTCAAACACTAAATTTGCTGGAGTTTTAGCTGGAGTTTTGGCCACGGATAGTCAAATATCAGGACAGCCCAAACTAGTAGTCAGGTCCATGGAGCACTGTTCAGATGTGCAAGGTGTCTCTGGCGATCCACTGTGCTAGCTCAGGGAAGGTAACAAGGATATTCCAGCAAAAGAAAGGCAAGGAACAAGCAGAAGGAGGCAGAATTGTCTGTGGCCAGCTGGTGGGGACCAGCTCTGAGAGTTTGTGAGGCTGCCGGCACTGCCCTGTGGCAGAGAGACAGGGAACAGCCAGATGTGAGGCTGGCTTTGAGAGGAAAAGCATTCACTCAGGAGGTCAGGATGACTTCTGTGGTGGGGAAAGCCTTGGGCTGGGTAGCAGCAGGCCACAGGGTTTATCAGCTTCACCAAAACAATTCCAGCTACCCCATCCCTCCTCCAGGTACCCCCATCACTCACACAGCATCTGTAGTTTACAAAACCACACATTTAGAAAATACCAAAGCCAAGCTAACCTGGCTCCTTTGGCATGTATTTTTGTTACATACTATAACCCACACTGGAATTTCCTTTACAAGCTTACAGCCACTAAATGATGTCTTTCAGAAAGCCTGGCTTTTTAACATCTCAGAATGGTGACATATTGGAAGAATACTGTTCTGGTCATGGGATCAGACTCAGACTCACCCCTTTGTTGTCATAGAAAAGTACTGATGATGCCTCCTTGGAGTAATAAAAACCGCTCTGTCTTGACAAAACAGGGATTTATCCTTTGTAAGGCCACTTGGGGCTTCCCAAGGGCTTGGCTGGCTGCAAGCAGCTCTGAAATCCCATCTGCCAAGAGCTTTCCTTGTGCTCCTTGCAGGCCAACCCCACGTGCTCAGGACGTGGTTTTCTGGCAGACAAGAGGCAGCAGTAGTTTCTCTCCAGTTGTCTCAGCTTTGCCAGAAGAAACCCTTGAAGGCAACACAGGCCCCAGAGTATATGCAGCCTGTACACAATTAGAGAAATGCAGTGCCAAATAATTGAAGATGAGTCCAAGTTAAATCTAACATGGTTTAAATCTGCATTTCATCTGTAGCTTTGTATTTCTTGTCTTGAATGGTTAATTTTTCCTCTGACACAGTGCTAATGTGGGGTGGGGTTGGGTTCTGCATAAATGCATGTAAATAATATTAATGGATATACATTTTGAACAGTGCCTTTTGTTCAGAAGCAAAGTGGGGTCCTCATTACTGTTACAAATATCACATTATTCAGCAGCTTGGCAATTCCCCAGAAATGCATTTTATTCCTCCAGCTGTCAAGCCATTTTTGAAAATAACATTCCCACACATTTCCACATGGAGGATGAATCTTTAGGATGTTCAGGTATAATTTGCTCTGGTGCAGCACCCATGTAAACTTGGTGTCCTGGTGCTTCCTCTAGAACAAGTCAGGCTGGAGATGGAGCTGATTACTGCTAGAGGCTTAATTATAATCTCAAATTTTATCCAGATAAGGAAGTTAACCTCCCCCCATCCCCTGCTCCTTTTTCTTTTGATGTCCACAGAATCACAGAATGGTTGGGGTTGGAAGGGACCTCTGGGGAACATCCAGTCCACCCCACCACTAACCTGCCTGATTAATTTTTTACTCCACATGGGATAGCTGTAGAGCCAAACAGAAGCAGTGGCATCAAATACATTTATAAGCTTCACTGTCTCTCCTAATCCTGTTTATTCTCAGTGCTTTACTCCCTCCATTTTCTAATCACCATTTTTAATCTTACAGATTAGTCATTTTTCCTTTCTGTTCTCCCCCCATGACACGATTTCTTCCACATATTTCAACACTCTTGTTAAGATACTCATTTTTCCTAAATACTCCAGTTGCTGTGTTGAAGGTCAGCATCTAATCTGTGCTGTTTTCCACCCTCCAAGAGATGCAGTTTTCAGTTCCCTGTGTACTTAGTTGGAACCATTTGACAGCCATTCTCATACTGCCACCTGAGCTTGTCCTGGCAGGATCCCCAGTTGTGGATTCTGCTGCTCACCCAGCTGTTCCAGTCAAGCTTTTGTGGCTGCTTTAACTGGCATCTCCTCAATCTCCTGAAGCCAGCATGCAGTGGCACTACATTTTATTTCTTTTTTATAAAAGTGCAGTATAGATATTTAAAATTGTGTCACCTTTGTGGTGATTTAAAAGGATGTAGAAATCATTGTGCCTGTTTTGCTCCTCTTTTCCTGTCTTTCTCCTGTCTTTTCAGTCTTCTCTGAACTGACCCTCACAAGTGAAACTTCAGCTGCTGGGTGTGAAGTCTCCTTTGAAGAAGTCCCCTGTGCCTTTCTCAGGGTCTGTAGCCAGAAGGCCTCTCCTGCAGCCAGTTCTGGAGGAACCAGGAATTTCACCTCCACGACAAGTGCAACAGAGAAGTAGTAACTGAATAGCAGAGAGCACTGAGTGATGCACTTTGTCTGACAAGAATATGAGACCCACATGCACTCGTGTCCAAAAGATAACACTGCTACCCACTTGTAAAACCTTAGGCAGACCTGTTCTTTCCTGTGGATGAAGGTGAGGGCAGGAGATGAAAAGCAGGAGATGATCTGGTGCAGTGATGTCAGCAGCTTCCCAGCATCCTCATATTCCCAGCAGATTCCAGTGGGTCTGTTCTCCCTGCTCGGAGGAGACAAACACCTCTGGAGCTGCCATGACCTCAGCACTGCTCAGGCCTCCCTCCCTTCAGGGACACTGTGCTCTCTAACCACCGTCATGATTATGTTTGAGACCTTGAACTGGTTGTACGATAAAGTATAACTTTGTAATGCCTGGCCAGTTCAAGAAGCCCAGCAGCACAATATTAAGTAATAATTACATGGGTTTGGATGGGAAAGTTACTTTCTGAAACACAATACCAAAGAAGGTTTTTTGTGTGAATGGGAGTGTACATAAAAGGTGCTCAGTAAATAGTCAGGCTGCTTTCTTGCCAGGATTTCTTATACCCTTATGACTGCCAAGCTGTGAAAGGTTCCTGTCCTGCTCTTTGCTGCACTAGAGCTTCCTGCATGCAGATAGATATTCCTTCACAGTGAAGCTGGCAGCAGTCACATCAACCTTTCAGCAGCAGCTCGGGAAGAGCTCTGACTCAGCTGCTCTCAATGCTGAGGGTGTAATCCCAAGTGAGGGGAAGAGAAGAACCCTGTGTAAATACAAATTGACAAAACTGATAAAACTCTGCTACTTTTTTTCTCCCAGAAGCAGCAGTGCTTTCTGAAAGTGCTAGAAATGTACTTGCAACTGCATGGAGCATCATAAACTTCCTCTCTAGCCACCTTTTTTTTTTCTGCATAGATACAGAGCTGTTAGAAAAACAACAAGGTCCCATAGTTTGACCTTTCTCTGAAGTGACCCTGAAATGCACAGCTCCAGGAACAGAGGTGCAGAACAAGTGTGATGTGCAATGCAACATTTGACAGTCCTTGGAGGGGTCAGGGTATATTCTGAAGGGTGCTTTTGAGTTTTTAGAGCAGCTTTCAGTTTGCAAGATGTTTGTCACAAAGACCTGAAGCCTGGAGAAGTACATAGGTAGGTGTCAGTATTTCTGGGTACAGACTGGCACTGCAGTGTTTGTATTGTGGGAAGAGAGGTGTATTTTTAGAATTTTAAGATAACATCAAATGCTCGAGTTAGTGGCAGTGCAGTTAAATGGTCAGAAAAGGACCTACTCACTTTTATAATCCAGAAAAGACAGTTATAGGTAATATCCAGTATTGCTCAAGGAGTCCATGCATTCCATCTGTCAGAAGAAGAAATGAACTGCACAAAAGGAGAAATGAGAAACATCATCGAAACCCTACAATTTGTGGGCTCTTGTATTACATAGGGCTGTTCCCAAGCAACCAGAGAGGTTTGGCATTCCATGTCAGGGCTGCAGTGGGAGACAGAAAAGAGGAAAACCAAAGAAGAAGGTGCAGTGCCAGGGTGTCATGCTGTGGTCATCACCTGACAGAGCCCTCGGGCAGCTCCTTCCTGTTGTTCCTCTGGCTCTTTCCAGGGTCTGTCTCCCTCCCCTTCCTGGACCTTCAGCCTTCCCCCAGTGAAGGCATGCAAAAACATCATCTTTCAAACCTTCATTCTCAAAATCTGGTCCATTATTTTATAGTTGTTTATTTCACATAAATCTTCCTTGGGCCTCTTCAGTCTCAGAGTGCCTCCAGAATGAGGAAGGATGTTCTGGAGAGCAGAAGGATGTAACTGGAGAGCAGTTACCACACTTCAGATTCTTTCCCCTTTACTGATACCATCAATAACCTACTGAAATCAAGTGGCTTCTTGTGAATCAAAAGGTGCCTTTATTCTCAGTGTACTGTGAGGTGCAGTTCCCCTCCCAGCGGGATGCTGCCAAGTGGAGAACAGGACAGGCTGGGCTCAATCCCACCACCGAGTAACTGTCCTTCAGGGCTGAGGAACAGGCAGCAGGAGACTACTCTCATCTACCAGTGATGCAGGGCTTGATTTGAACAAGTAGCTGGCCTGGTGACCAGATTTTAAAATAACTAATATTTCTCCAGCTTCTCTGGGTCAGTACCAGTTAGAAAGTTGAAATGCTCAGATTGATCTTTCTGTTTCTTCAGCAGCTTACCTGTCACAGAAGCAGGGATCCCCTGGCACATCAGCACCTGGGATCAGGGACTCCTTGGTGTGTTCCTGCCACAGAACAGCTCCTGTTCACCCTGAGCTCAGGGTGAACAGCTTGTGTTTGAACCTCACACCTGCCCAGGGCTGAGGGCAGACAGCAGGAGCCTTCCCTGTTACAAATTGCCATAAAGCAGATAGCAACAGACCACAAAGGCTCTTCCTTACACTTCACACTTCAGACAGGAAAGCTTTTTTCTTGGTGCAAAGGCAGGCAGAGCACAGGAGTTACTGACTCAAACAGAATTGAGATCAAAGGGATCTCTGCTGTGCAGCATCACCTTACATATCTGAATTTGTCTCTCTACCTCCCCTGGCTGCTCCAGTAGGACATATTATTTAACACTGCATTTAATCCTTTCCTAAGATCTCACCAGGTTTATTTCAGGTCTAATAATCTGCCATTGGAAGGGTCGTGGTTGGTGGGATCAGCCCCGAACTCATCTCCCTACTGCTGGTCATCCCTGCAGCTCAGCTGTCACACACCTGCCTTTAGCCACAAAAGGGAAGATATTTTTTCAACACCAGAACAAGAAAAAATTGTCACGTATAGATGGTGATTTCTTTTTAATCCAAGAAAACATGGGACTGTGTCTAAATTGTGTTCCAGAAACTGAAGCGAAGCGGATTCACAAAGCAAGTCCAGTCTTTGTTCTTTAGGGTGGAAAGGGAATAGGTGCTGTGATAAGAAGGAAGTTCTCTCTCCTCTTAGGAGTTGTCAAGCTCTGATAAATCCACTTCCCTTCAGAGACTTCTTGTCATTTTCAGCTCATGGAAAGAAAATAACCACGCTGAGGATGAGACTCAGAATGAGCTCCCTCTGCTTTATCAAAATGAGAAAAACCTGCAGAGAGGCTCTGTGAGCAAGAAACAAATCAAAATGGGGCAAACACCAACAAATGGGGAAGATATTACCAGCTACCAGGCCCATGCAGAAGTGAGCTCTGTATGCTATCCCAGCTCAGTTTCTTAGAACCCAGTGAAACAAGAACAATGCATAGATGTTTTAAGATAAATATAGTCTCTTACTAAAAATGTCACATCCTCTCTAACCTCGCCAGCCAGTCCTTATGGATGAAAACAATACACTCCAGCTGTTATCATCCTGGTCAGGCACTGACTGCTTTCCCCAAGACACGGACTGAGAGTGAGCTTGTTAATTACTTACACCAAGAAATTATTTCAGTGGGATTGAACTGCTTAGTTGCCCCCTAAACATAAACAGGCTCTTTTGATCCGTGTATTTGAGGGTTGACTGACCTTCCATAGGAGCAATTACTAATTAATAATTATAGGAGCCTTATCGTTCAAGTGTAATGATGATTTTTTCAAGGTACAGGTGATCCCCAGGAACCCATGGCAGCAGCAAAGAATCCATAGAGCTGAAATTTAATGAGGCAAATGCAGTTGCAGGAAGCAGTTGTGCCATCTGGGGGAAGAGAATGCATTTATTTCCAGTGCTGTGTGAGTGAGAATGTCAGTGTCCCAGTTTGCAATTAGAAGCTGAAAGAATCCTTGTAATCTAATGCTCAGTCCCCACTGCTGTGTTGGCCAAAAGCATCCCTGAGCTTTGGGAAGGCAGAGGTTTGTCTCCAGGGGGAAAGGCTGGACAGAGCAGCCCGGGTGTGAACTGGCACATAATTATGTGTAATTCAGCATCCTGGCTACTTTAGTTACTTCCAGCTAATTTGGTTAAAACCGCAAGCAGTTCCCATGCAAGGCAGTAGAACAGCAGGACTGGAGCCTCTTTGTGGAGGTGACCAACCCCAGTACAGCAACTGAAAATGGTGTTGAGCTTCTCCATGGTTCCCTCACATTCCACTCTTACAGCAGCTGAAAGTCCAGGAGTGTAGGACAGCACTCTGGTACTGTCTGGTTTAGCTAAAAATGTATTTTCTTCACTTGTTTTCCCATTGTGAAACTTCGTATTTTGAGCCATAAGGTATATTCTAAAGGTATTTCAATTGAGTGGGAAAACAAATGCCCTTTTTATTATTTACTAGGGTTAGGAAATATCAAGGAGATAAAACAAATCTATGGGACTTATCTGTCGTCTTACTCTCTAGGACAGCTGCCACACTGGAAAACTGGAACCAGAGACTTCCAGAAATCACAGAATGATTAATTCTTGGCCCTTTTCTATCCATCACCAGCAGACTTTATTCTTTCAACTCCAAGATCATAAATGCTGAGTTACTTCAGGCTGTCTGAGCACTGATTTGGGTTTCAAATGAGAGCTGTCATGGCCAAAAGCTTAGAGCTCTGCTTGCTTGGCAACACCCCACTCTATTTTCAGAATGATGTTGTCAGAGCTGTTTACAATCCAGAGCAAATTACTGACTCCGAGAGGTGCAAATCCACCCAGTGCTCCGGAAAAGCGATTTCACACACATGGAAGTAAACACCATTACTTCAGATTTATTCCATGCTGAACAAGAAAAATCATTTGGCCCAATGAAAAATTTTTAAAAAAGCAGGAAGCAAACTATGCCAGCAGCAGTAACACTGACAGAAATACACAGGGAAAATAACACTTCAAAGCTGCTCAGCTGCCTGCGGCTCTGCTATTCCATGCGAATAACTACAAGTTTTCCCTTTACTTTAGGTGCTGTCATTTATCATCTTTATCTGCTATATTGCATCTCTAGCAGCTTCTTTCATGATGGCACCACTCCTAGAGTTTCTGCTGGCACTGTTTCTTTTTTTTGCCTACGCCTCCAAGCTTAATGAGAAGTTTAAAGGAGCCCATTGGCCTTTGGCGGTAAGTGAGATGTGCAACAGAAAGCTTCAGGTTTAATTGTGCAGTGTGAGGGGAGTGAAGGGGGCTGGGCAGGAGTTCGGGGTGACTGTAACAACCTTTCTGCCCTGTTAGAAACTTGGCTGTGCTGCCTCCGGTTCAGAAGGTCCCAGAGCACTCTAAACTATGCTCTGCTCTGCACTGCAGCTTTTTGGGTGCTGACACAAAGCATGGCTTTATCAAACCACTGAATTTATGCCTGATTCCAAGCAAATGGCTTAGGGCCAGCATCAGCCCAAGTCAGTCTGACTGCTGGGGGCTCCTTATTGCCACTCTTGCAAAGGGGGAAAGGTGTGTTGTTGATAACAGACAGACCTCATTAGGCTGTGATAAATTCTCAGGTGGAGTTACACCCACAGACACACTGCCCAGCTCCAGCCGGTTCATGCCCACACAGGAGCCCAGTGGCTGCTGGGGCAGTGCTGGGGCCGCAGGAGAGCCCTGGCCACTGGGTGTCCCTGCAGCCTCAAGTATCACTGCAAAGGGAGCAGCTGCCTCGCAGTGCAAATACTTCAAAAAACCCCGCTGATCTTATCAATCTGGATTCTCTTCTGGTACCATCAATAGTTCATTGCAGTGAGGTTTGAATTAGAGCTCTCAGTGTATAAAAATAACTTCAGCAAGGCCAGTGGTGGATAAAACAGTATCAGTGACTTTGGCTACAACTGTGCACAGATTTCAGCTGGTAATCTCGGTTCCATCATTTTCCCATTTGCTACATGCATCTGGTTCCAGAACTAAGACAAAAAAGGCACTCGTGTGTTTATTATGGCCATAACACACCGCAGGCACAGAACGTAGATAACTGACCTTGTCCTGACTTCAGAGGAGTCAAGTTTCTTGCAGGATTTGTGGCCTGAGACAGGATCTTACTCCTCCATCTGTTCTGGAAAGGCAGAAGAGCTGATTGTGAACAGAGCTGAGGGTACCATTATTGCAGCCCCCATGATTTGCACGTGCCCTGGGAAGCACAGCTCTGTGTTTAAAACTCACTGCAGGGACATCCCTGCTGGTGTCACTGGGCACAGCTCAGCAGGACTGTCCCAGGATCACACCAGGCACGTGCTCCTGGGGCGGGCTGGTGGAGCTGGCAGTGGACACAGGAAGTATAAATCATTCCAGCACTAAACCAAGTGTTTGGCTCCTGAATGAGGAGCTCCACATTCAGGTCTCCATGGAGATCATCACACAGACCTGCATCGACAGAGAGACAGGCACCCATTCCCATGGGAGCTGGGACCTCCTGAGCCTCTGATGCCACAGGAGTTCTGCTTAAACATGAGGGTTTTAAGGCATTTCACATGATTTTTCCATTAAAGCCCTAGCTGTGCTCCAAGGCAAACACCCCAGCACAGCCCCTGCCAGCCGAAGGAAGGTCTGCCTGGCACAGGCAGGGTAGAAGCAGGATTTATCCCAGCATCTTTAAGAGCAGAAGTGTATGCCAAGGTTCAGGTCTTGTCTTACTTAGAAATATTTCCCAGATGAGCAATTCCTCCTCTAAAGCAAACCAGGCTGTGGTCACACGCCAGCAAGGCCACTGATGCAACAACAGAGGGATTGAGTGTTCATTTCCAAAATGGTTTCTAGAGGAAATCCTTGACCAATCTGAGAATGCTCTGTTGCTTCTTTCACAGGATTTCTTGCGCTGCGTCACCGCTGCCATTATTTACTTTGCCATTTCAATTGCTGCTGTCTCAAAATACAGTGATGGAGCATCCAAAGCAGCAGGGGTGAGTAGGCAGGAGCTTTCCACCTAAGTGTTGTGGTGAACTGAGGATGCATGTACTCAAGAAACAGTTCAAATGTGATCCCAATGCAAGTAACAGAAGCTTCTTCAAAAAACTGAGAATTAATTGCCTAAAGCAAAGAAGAAATGGTCAGTTGTTCAGAAAAACATGTTTTGAACCAATGAGTAGTTTTTTCACCCTAACAGTGCTGCTCAGTGTTAACTGTACCTTTAGGGAAGGCACCTGTTCTGCTTTTTAATTTTACCAGCTGTACAGGGAAGATAAATTGTTCTGCAAAGAGTATCAAGGTCCTTGAATGAAGGGAATAGTAGTAGTAGTAGTAGTAATAATAACAACAACAACAATATAATAATAATCATAATCATAATCATAATCACAATAAACCAAACCTGTAACTGCTAAGGCCAGTCTAAATTATGCAATTTCAACCTCCTGCCTCCTCTCCTGCTCAGTTTTACTTGGATGAGTGGAAACAAGAGCAGTGTCATTTTACCCTCCGGTACCAGGACTGCCCAGGAGAGCCTTCACCATCAGCATTTTGTGGTCAGAAATACAATACAGCCCCTGCATCTGCAACTTGACTCCAAGCATCAATAATGTATGCAACATAAATAAAATTTGCATAACCATTTTTTAAGCTCGGGAAGAACAATGCCCAGTGGTGTTGGCCAGCAGCCCTTCCCAAACCATCCCACAATACAAACCCAAACCTTGTTTTAATCTTTGGCCCTGCAGGGAGACATGCAGCAACGGAGTGTGTTCAGCCCCGGCTCCCAGAGCAGCACCCAGCCTGTGCTTGGCACAACTCTGCTGCTCTGACACTGGAGAGGGAGCTCCAGAATCGTTGTAATCTCAGTCTAGTTTGCTCAGCAGTAGACACATCTCCTTGCAAACAAGTGGAAAATTATTTCCAGAGAAATTGAGGTGATTTTTTGGTGGCACAGGTGCCTTGGGACAGTGGAGGGGCAGGAGGTCTCTCCTGTGGCTCCCAGCAGTGCTGGTGCCCAGAACGTGCCCAGAGCCCGAGAGGGCTGCAGCCTGGGGAAGGGATAAGGACACACCTGGTCACTTGTCAGGCTCCCACATCAGCTGTAATTCAGTTGATGCCAACGTGTCACAAACCATTTCCCTTCCCTGCCTTTTTGGAAAAGCACTGGCCGAAAAAACCACAGACTTTTGTCACTTTGGCTCATTTTGTTTGTCCCTGATAGCCGTGAGCTGTTGTTAAGGAGAGCACTCTTTTGCCCTTTCAGGTGTTTGGCTTTGCAGCCACCATCGTGTTTGCTGTGGATTTCTACATCACCTTCAATGACCTGGTCACTTTCCTCAAGCAAGGCAGCTCCGATTCCCCCCAGGGGCGCAAGACAGAAGGTGGGTGAAATTCCCTGCTCTGTTACACGAGCTGCAATGTGAGAGTTCCCTCTCCATTTCACCCTCTGCAGGGAGCAAGAGCTCTTGCTCAGCAAGAGCAGCTTCTGTTCTTGGCTGCCTTGGGTTCGTGTGCCACAGCTCTGCTCGGTTAGGAAGCTGCAAATGCAATTCCAGTGATTTACAAAGATAACCTGCAAGCCAGGAATGTGAAGTTTCTCAGAGTTACTTACATCTTACTTTCAAAGGCCCCAAATCCAATTATAGAAATTACCATGCAGCACAGATTTTCTTTCCCCGTTAAAATGTTTTACTGTAAAAACAAGCAAACATCTACCTTTTATTTCTTGGTAACTTGTAATTAACATCCATTAATCCACAGCCTTTTAAGTCCAAGTAGTGCTTTTCTCTTTATCATTTCCTTGTCGTGACTGTCTCTTAGAATCAGCTTTGACCATCTGTGGACAAATGGCCTTGAAATCCAAGGGTCAAACATAAAATTAAAAAGATTGTTATCAGGTTTTTTCCTGTTACAATCTACTTTGGATCAGACAGATCGACTTAGACAAAAAGAGGGTGTTGGGTGTTCAAATCCAGTTCAGGTCAGGACAGGGGTAGCTGTTTTGCAGTTTCCAGAAGCCCAAATCAGGCATCAGGCATCATGTCCCTGTGACTCCTTATTGCACCCACATGGATTAAAAAGACTGCTCCACACTTAAAAACACACAAAAAAATATCCTACCTCCCCCCCCCTTCCCAAAATACCCCATTTAAAACCCCCTCAAAACCCCAAGATGTGTATAGAGTCTTAGGAGGTGAACAGCAACACTGAAAGTCTCTTCTGGGGATTTTAACAGACTGTTAAGTGTTTTGCAAGCTTTAGGCTGAAAAGAGAGACAAAGGAAAAAAAGAATCAAAGAACAGGAAACAGACTGTAAAAGCTGAAAACTGAACTGCCCTCAGAAGATGATCAGGTGGCAAGAGTACAGAATTAGGATACAGGTTAGATCTAATTGCCCTGGAGATGGAGACACAAATGCATAAACTCACAGCTTGGTGTTGGTGTTTGTGACCATGCAAGGAGGGCTCAGCCCTGCAGCCCAAACTTGTCGGGTCAAGTCACCTCAAGTGCTGAGGCCAGAAGGATGGAGCTCTGGGGGCCTGCTGGGATTTCTCAGCATGTCAGAGCTTGTGGCTCTCAGGTGTTGAGCTGCAGAGCACAGGGCAGTGCCCAGAGCAGCAGGGATGCCAGCAGGGCCTCTCAGCAGCATCTCCCAACTCCTTCAAAGGCCGTTTCAGGTCCCATCACCTCAGCAAGAACTCATTTCACACAAGTGTTCATTCCCAAAGCACACCCTGCCAGGGCAGCCTCTCTCCCAGCCAGAGCCACAGCTGCATTTGCTCCAGTTTGCATTTTCACTTTTGTTCCTCGTTTTGCCCCTCAGATGAGGACTCCGACTCTGACTCAGACTGAAGAACCAAACACCAGCCAAGCGTGAAGGGAAGATGATCAAGCACCTTCCTCTTTGCTGAGTGCACTGCCAATTGAAAATCCCCTCATTCCAGCCTCTTTCCACCTCACTGTTTATGGAATCACCCGAGCACAGACAGGGCAGTGATGTGCAAGAGGAGACTATTCCCAGTGCCATTAAACTCCTTCACAACTACAGATCCTACAGTAGTTCTGTCCAAACACAGCTCTGTTCTCTGTTGCCCCTCCCCACTCAGCACATCCATGTGCTGAGTAAATGGGAACAGCATTTTTAGCATTTAGAGCTTTTAATGTGCTTTCCAAACCTTTAACACTTAGAGCTTTTATACTTCTTGATGTGCCAAAGAGAGGTTTGGATGCCTCTATTTGTGTTTTTCTTGATTAACTAACAGTATTTCTTTATCTGAAGTCTGAATGCTGCCAAGCACTGAAGGCCTGGATAACAGTTCACACGTTGGCTTCAATACCTTTGTATCTCCTGCCTGTCTGTGACAAGGAAAAGTGACAACTGGAAATCTGCAGCGAGAGTAAACCTCAGAGTATAATGGTGCTGCAGGGCAGCTGGCTCATCAAACATTCAGTATCCCTTTTTTTAAGCTGCTTGGATGGAGTCACGTCCCATCTGCTGCAATTTCACCACAGGCTGTGGTGCAACAGGTGAGGCAGCTCTGGGCAGCTCCTGTCCTGCTTTTGGGGGAGCCCCTGGAAGTGTTTGCACAGCCAGGGAAGGCAGGCTTGGCAAACACCTCCCAGCAGGAGCTGCCTGGTGGAACCTGCACGGGTCTGTGGCAGGCACCACAGCCTGGTGGCCTGCTCTGTGCTGAGGCCACTGGTGCTGCACTGGTGCCCCTGGCACTGAGGATGCCCAGGCCCTGGGGGGCAGTGCCTCCTCCCCACTGTGAAAAGGCCAAGAAACCAACCCCAAACTACAGAATGTCTGCAACGAATTCATCTCCCCAGCCCCCTTTTTGTCAGTGTGTGTGTGGGGGCTGGGTTGGTTTTCCCCCCTGGAAGGATGGGATTTACCTTGTGGTGTTGTATTCCAGGGGAAAAGCCACCTGAATTTACAAACTGTTTCCAGAGGCAGCACAACCTACCTGGAAATATTTGTGTCCATTTTTAAACACCTGGGGATGCTTGGGAAGAGCATGGCATGCTCCTTAGAGATGGCATCAGACAGGTCTGTGGCAAAGAAACCTGTATAGAATTTTTAAAAAATTAATACAGTACCAGAACAGGTGTAATTAAAATGAGAGCAGATGGTACTAACAAAGTGACAAATAGGGATAAAAAAATAAAGGCAGATTTCCTTTGGAATAAAATTTGGGTTCCAGTTCCCTGTGGCAGCTGGCTGCTGACAGCAGGACAGGGGCCTGGCAGGGAGCAAGGGAAGGTGCTGGTCAGGCTCCGAGTTGTCCAACAGGCAGCTCCTACATCTCCCGCTTCCTGACCCTGACAGAATAAGTGCAAAACAAGTGGTTGCTTCTAAATGTGACAGATAATCTTTGATTTATGAGAAAAATCTCCTTGGACCTTTTCCTGTACAAAATCCTGTGTTTCTTTCCCTTTTCTTGTCATATTTTACTGGCACACACTGTGATGTTCAGGGGACCTGGGCTCATTTTTATACTCGTTTTGTATTTCTCTCTTTTTTTTTTTTTTAACGTAAAAAGTGTATTGCATGTCACAGCTGGAGACATGGTTAATATTTAGAAACCATGCTGGATTAAACCTCTTTTAATAGGAGTGTTGGGTGTCTTTACTTATTTGGAGACCTGATTTTTTGCTGCTTTGCCTCTGCCTAGCACAAGGGACAGTGATTTAAGGAATCCTAAATCTGTTCTGGGGAGGGTACACAGCTCAGAGCCAGCCCTGGGGGCCAGCCACAGGACAAACCTCTTCCTTAGGGCATGAGATGAAGGAATTTAACCAAGAATTAGTTCTGAAATACTGAGCAGACATTGGGGGGTTCAGTGCTCCCTCTTGGCAACCAGTAACCCTGTAAACAACAAAGTCCCCTTGGGGTTCACCCTTCACACACCCAGAATATGCAGAGGTTTTCTGGTCTTCTTTTCCACACTGGACTAAAGTAAACAGAGGCAGCAAACAAAATGTTCATCAGTTGCTTCAGGACTGCTTTAGCAGCTTTCAGTGAGGTGCCTGCCCAGAGAATTTCCTTACGGGCCTTTAAGTACTCAGTGACTTTGTTTATTTTGAAGCAGTTTGCTCCCAGGGTCAGGCACCTGTGTGAGATCCCAGCCTTTTATGTACAAAGATCTGTTCCCATGACTGAAATAAAACACAGTTTAGGAATATCATTCAGAAAACTGAATTTAAAATCATTATTTTAAGTCAGTTTTGATTGGGGAGGAAGGGGCTGACTCAATCTTTTGCCCATTTTCTGCCACAAATACTGCACCAAGCTCAGAGTCTGGAACGTGGAGGAAAAGTCAGCTTAACTTTTTGGCTTTTTATGTTTGTTTGTTTGCTTGTTTTTCCTCAACTGACAAGATGGGAAGGTTGCTGGGAGTGCTGTTTTCTCTGCAATGCAGGTTTCAGGAGATAAACACAACCCTGCACCTGCAGTGTGGAGCCCTTAATTAAGTCCTGATTCCAGTGGCCTTGTTAGACACCTCCTTCCCATCACAGTCACTCTTGTCCCACAGAGGAGCCACTTCCAAAGCCCCCAGAGCTCAGTCCCTGCCCTCACTGCAGCACAGCCTCTGCCACCTGGAGTTCCTGGGCCTGCCTGAGAAGTTTCCAACCCCAAGTGTGGACAAATGCACGTAGGAACAATGCCAGAAGTTCTGTGATCTCAACACTGACTCAAAGCTACTGACAGGAAGGGCAAGGGGCACCTCTGGTGAGGTCACACAGCTCTCACCTGCCTGAAGGGCTCTCTCCCTCCTACCAAGCTTGCACATTTATCTGGGGACTTGTTCAGATTTGTGCAGTGATTTTTGGACAGGAGAGGAATTCAAACACCTTTGCAAGGAATTCAAACACCTTTCCAAGCAGCTTTTTTAAGATTCTGACTTAAGTAAGATCCTCTGTTGTCCTTTGAGCACTCACTGTCCATTACTCCACCTATTTTTGCTTTTCAGTTGATTCTGTTCAAAGTTTAAGTCTTAGATTTCCACCTGAGAGAGTCACTTCCAGGATGCCAAGGAAGAGCAGAGCATCTCAGCTGCTGTGGTGGAGAGCAGCCTGCTGTGCTGGAAGGCAAGAACACAACTGGATGCTCTGCTCAGCAAGCACCTGGTCCTGCTCATCATCCTTCTGCTCAGGATGTTCACTGGGCACATTTCTGATCAGAAATAATGTCATTGCATGGCTCCACTCCAGATTCGCACCAGGACACAAACTGCCTTGGAACAGCAAGTGCCAGATGTGTCAGCACGTGCACAGCAGCTCCCCCTGGCCATCCTTTAATCCTCTGAGAGAGGATGTACCCAGGAAGCAGAAGCAATTTAGGTAAGCACTGAGAATGTGAATCCTGTTATGAGATGCTTGAGACACCTTTTTGCATGGAGTATTGGTTTAAAAGTCAGGATCTTTAAAAAGTCAGGAATAAATAAACAGGAATGCATCAAAAAAGCCACACTGTGACACAGATCCCTCCTTTAGTGGAAGAATTCACATCACTCAGTGTTTTGTGAAACTTAGAGGTCAGAAAGTAAAACAATGCTACCCAGAAAATTTAAGTGTGGTTTTGTTTGGGGCTTTGGGGAGAGGGAGTTTGGATGGGGGTTTTTTGGTTTGGGGTTGTTAGGGGTTGGTTTTTTTGTTTTTTTTTTTTTGGTTGGTTGGTTGGTTGGAATTTTTTTGGTTTTTTGGACTTTTTTGTTGCTATTTCTTTTGCAGAGTTTTGTTGGTTGGTTGGTTTTGGTTGTTTTTTTAAATAAGTCCATTTTAAAATCTATTTCCATGAAGAGGAAAATACTGACTCCAACATTAATTTTCACCAGGAAGTACTTGTCCTTTCCTTTCTTGTATTTTGGACACAGCCCATCACATTTTGTTAGCCTGATCCATGAATTAATTAATTACAGTCTTCCCAGGAGACTGAAGGAAGATTCAGTGTGTAAAAGTTAGACAAAATAATTTATTTTTGTTAATTTGGCAGCTGATGAAGCTGCTCCTGACCCAGGAGCACCATGGATGTCACCCTGGATAATGCCACAGTGCTGCTGACAGCCCCACACAGGCAAAGGGAAGGGGTCCCTTGTAAGAGCACATGGCTCCCTCAGGGAATCCTTCTCTTGTGCCACCACCTGTGCCCACCTCCCCACACGCCCCTGACCCCTCCCCAGTGCCCTGAGTGCAGCATCCACATTCCCAAATCTCTTCACAAACTCCTCCATCCCTCTGTGCCTTTCCACAGCTCTCACCTGTACTGACTCAGTGCTTTCACCTTGTACCTAAACCACCTGGAAATGAAAAATTCCCCCAACACCTCTTGCAACCCCCAGGCCATGAGGCAGAAGATTATTACCCCACTCCCTGGGGCATTTCAGCCCCAAAATCCCTTTCCAGTCCCGAATCAGCAGCTGCAAACCCCACAATGGAGCATTCCAGGGCACCAGAAACGCTCCCAGAGCAATTCCACCACAACCCCCTGAGCAGCAGAGCAGTTCCACGTTCTCCCTGCTCCCTCTGACCTCCCACCAAGGCCTCTCACGAGGTTTCCCTTTAACTCCTGCATCCAGGAGTGTCCCAGGGACAGCCCCAGCCAGGGCTCTGTGCTGCTGTTTAACCCCTGCGCTGCTTCCCACACAAAGTGCACTTTGCAGCTGCCCTGGCTGGGTTAGGAACCCAGGAACCCCCCAGTGCTGGACTGAGGGGTTCTGCTGCCTCTTGGGGTGGCTTCACCCCAGCAGCCCCCAAGCTCCCAGCAGTGGGATCAGGCAGAGAATGGGGAGAGGAAAAGAGAGAGAACCCCTGGGTTGTGATAAAGGCAAATGAGTAGGGAAAGCAAAAGCTGTGCTCAGAAGCAAAGCAAAACAAGGAATTAATTCCGCTTCCCATGGGCAGGCAGGGGTTCAGCACCTGCAGGAGAGCAGGGTCACAGCCCCTGGAACGGTGACTTGGGAAGACAAAGGGTGTTTGTCACTCTGGGTGGGCTCAGCAGTAACAAAAGCATCTCTCTGTTACCAACACACATCCAAAACAGCCCCACAGCAGCCACTGGGAAGAAAATTATCCCAACCCAGCCCAGGCCAGGCCACGTTTACAGATGAAGACACTGTTTTAGTACTTTAATATGTCCATTTATTAAACAGGAAGTCCTTCACAAATGATTCCATACTATATTGATTGGGCTAAGTGTTAGAAAACTACCATTTCTCCTACATACAAAAATACAGACTTTTACCACTATGAAGAATGATCAGAAGAGTACCGTGAAAACCCAGAGAGCTCAAATCTTCCAATACCAGAAAGAAAAGACAGAAAGACAACTAAATAAAAAAAAATTTATAAAAAGTATTGTGCCCATATACAAAAGACTGGGAAAGCAAAATGACATTTAAAACTGATAAATACACCATTTAAATTATGCTGCAACAGAATGGATTTTAAAACCAAGACTGCTTTGTATTGCAAGACTTTACAATTCTTCAGCTTGTGTTTTTTTGATTAGCACAGACACTGACAGAAAGGACACAACAAACTGAAAGAGGGTTACTGGTGCAGAACAAGCTGGAGGTTGTGTTTCCTTGTAGAGTACCTTGCCTTTGAGCTTGGTCAAGCATTCCCAGGCCACCTTTCCCAGCCAGAGGTGGCAGCTGCTGCTCTGCCATCAGTGATTCCAGCTGGAGGCACCACCTTGGAACAGCTGCTGCAGCACCAGGCTCTGAGAGAACTCCACAACTCAGCAGAACAATGGGAAGCCCTGCAGGGCTGGGAACTGTCCGGGTGAGCTGTGCTGGCTGCTGCTCCAGTCCTGCAGCAGGGGCTGGGGATCAGTGGAGCCCCAGCCTGCAGCCCCCGAGGCGATGGCTCCGCCCAGGGAAGGACAAGAGTCGGATGCTGCACTCGCACACAGAGGATGCTCCAAGGGTTCTCCAGGACAGAAATTGCAGGTTTCATTTACTTCAAAAGCAAAGTACCAGACTTGTGCTCATGTGATTAAAGGAAAATTGCATCCCCTTTGCTCGGCCTGAATGGAATTCTAACCTGGTATTTCCATGGTGCCTCTGAGCTGTTTGCAATTACAAACCTGTCAACACAGTACCTGTAACCCAGAGGGATAAAGTCTTTTGGCCAGGCCTGGATGCTCCCTCCTCAGAAGCTGTAAATCATGTGTGATGAGCTAGATTTGGAATGTTTGGATTGGGCTGCAGAGTCTGTCTAGAGGACCCAGAGTCAGCCCTGAGGATACAGACATCCCACACTGAGCATCCCTCCACGAGGCTCAAGGAGGGAAATCTGGAGCACCAGAAATGTGCTTCATGTCCAGGCTCAGGTGGCAGCCGAGGGCAGAGCAAAGCAGACACAACCTGTGATTCTCCAGGGGTCAGATTTAGTGCACACAGGGAGGGAAGGCAGTGACCACAGCAGCCAGAAACCTGGTGTTGGTGGGAACAAAGCACAACGAGGCCAGAGCTGCATTAGTGACTCACATTACAAAAATAGTGTTTACTGGATTAATAAATTTACATCTCTATTCCTGTGAATGACAAGTGTTTGTACCACACATGGAAGGCACCCTAGGTGAAGCAGTTTTTCGGTATTTGTTTATAATTCTGTGAAAAGACATACAAAGTGTCAACTTCCAAATCAAATTCGAGCATTATAATGAGAAATAAATACATACTTTACTATTTTATTGTGGGTTCCTGAACCCTTACAAACTCCAACATATACAAATAGTTTCAAATGACACTAACACAGAAGAGAGTAAGTCTAGACAGATATAATGATTAGCTAAGTCATTCGTCCTATTATGTCATAAATGTTGTGTCTAAAGTATAGAAATCATTTTAAAATGCAATAAATTGGCCACAATATATAAATCAAAGTATTTTCTTACTCCAGGACTGCGGTGTATGAGTTAAAGCTGGATGAGCTGTAGTGCCAAGACACTCTCCCTCCACAAGATCCGACAATAGAAACCAGTAAACATTCAAGATTGAAGTCTAAACAGTAGAAAAATGAAGGTAGCAATTGTTGTAATAAAAGGGTGCTAGCCAGGACCACTTTAACCTGCAGACATCAGGACAGCTGTAACATCACTAAAAATATTTAGACAACTCTACTTTGGGGATTAAAAGGTTACCAAAAGTGATAAATCAGCCTAGTTAAGAGAGGATGTTTTCTTTCAGACACATGAAGGTTTTAATAAAATATGTCTATTGAGACATTTGTCCAAAGCAAAACAATACAATACCCTGAAATTTCCTGTGCTCTAGACAATAGCCTGTGACAGTCACAAGAGGCAGATGCTCATATTCCATTCTGTTACTCACATCCAGATGTTATTAAAATAGCTGTAGGGACCAGCCCCAATCAAAAAATAAGAACCCCCCCCCCAGATACTCTGTTAAAACAATCTGGCTATTGCCTTTTTAAATGCTCCTATGTCCTCATTCTGAAGCTGTGAAGAAAGTTCCCATATCCTTCCATAAATGCTAACTGGCTTTTTAAAGTTTCACCCATGGAGTCCATGGGATACAGATAAAACCTTCATAGTAAACACAAACCTCTATGTTATAAATATGTCAATCAAGGTAACTATGTATACTGTATATAAAATTAAATATCTTCTGTTTGCCAAGTATAATTTAAAAAGGAATATCTGTGGCTAGTTATAAAAAAATATTTATTAACCCATAGAGATTAAAAGGCAATTTCACTAACTCCTCCGTCCAGCACACAGGAAATAGTTGCACTGGGATTCTGGATAGGTAATTTTATCTAATCACACTCCTATGATAAATAGACAACTTTCATTTCTGGGCATATATAAGAACACTTTTGAAAGCTGCATATTCCAAAAGAAAATTAGATTGTGTTGTATACTCTAAATTAAAGGCTATCAGAAATCACAGTGTAAGCAGGTTTGTTAAAGATTATTTTTAGCACACAAATGGTTAAATTATAGACAGAGTTTAAAAAATACAACACCAAAAAAAAAAAGACCAAAACAAGGAAACCCTTTCAGGTTGGACAGCACCACTCTGACTTGGTCAAGCAGATCTATCAAGGTGGCCAAGTGGCTGATAGGAAAAATAATATACCAGGAAAAACCTCTAAAATGTCATTCAGAGATTTCCTGAGTATTTGTATAAATTCATTTTAACCAACTCCCTCTGTCAAAATAAAGAGAGGGACACGGCATAATTTCTACAAAGTATTTTCAAACATTCCGAGCATTTTTGGACTGATTTCAGGATCATTTTAGAATGCTGTTGTTGCCATTAAAACCCCCACACAGGACACCACTATCTGCACTGTAATTCTGAGCTTTGCTGGCCCTCCACACAACAAACAATCCATTATTTCATGCTACAGGTAGCACAAGCCAAGTGCCTGATTTTCAGGAGTGCCTTTACCCCTTCCCGTGGCACAGAGCAGAGCTGGGATCCCCCTCTGGAGCAGCTCCTCTGGAGCAGCCCCGAGGCAGCTGGAGGCTGATCCTGGGCAATGCCAGCCCTCTCTGAGCCCCCTGAGCTGCTGAGATCACCCCGACCACCGTGGGGCACAACCTCTCCCCTGTGGGTTCTTACTGTCCATGCATCCCTCTGGAAGCAATGGACTGTCAAGTGTCCTTCTCACATCTCCAATGCCTTATCAGACTGTGCCTTTCTATTATCCTGAATACCTGCTGACCATTTTTGGCTCCAGAGCTCTCAGGACAGGAACTGTTCTTTATGTTCCTCCTTGGACAAAGCTGTTCAGTATCCCAGCTGAGCAGCAGAGAGGATATTATTTTCTACACTGTCTGAACTGCTGTAAGTTTGGTTTCATTTTTTTTTAAACTATGCCCTAAAAAACATTATTCTTGGTTATTTTAGATTTTTGGTGAGTTTTTTTTTCCCCTCACGAAAGAAAACAGTAGAAATTATTACAAAGTTGTCATGGGACAAGAAAATAACAGACACAGAAAGAGGCTAGGGAAGAGGGAGGAAGAAAGAATTGCATTAATAAAGCCACATATTAGGTAAGCATCTGCTGTGCCTGCACATCCCCAAAATAGCAGGGAGGTCACAAATACCAGACTCATTTAGAGACCTTAAAGCTGATGAAAAGCCAGTGGTTCACTGACTCAGACCAGGGCAGTGCAGCCTGCAGCAGATCCACTCTCCTGCTGCGTCCACAGCATTCCATGAACCACCAGTTGTGCTCTGGTGGGAGGGGGCAAGCAGCACAGGGGACAGAATAATTCACAGGGGGGAAAAATAAACTATTGCCTCAGGGAAGAGTGGGAACCTTCCCCTGGTGTTTCTAGAAGCAGCAATGAAACACAGAGAGGTGAAACAAGTGCAGGCCGTGCCACGGGACATGGAGTGCAGCACGTGGCAAAGCAACACAACTGCTCCTTTTATTGAAGGCCCCTGTAAGAGACACCTTACAAGTGAAAGATGAGGAGCTGCTTCCAAGGCACAGGTCTTGGCTGATGCTGTGCTCCTGAATCCAGTGAGCAGCACAGACTGAAGTATCAGCTCTCTGCAGCCAGTGCCTGTCTCTCAGAAGGCACAGGGAGATCAATCTGTACCCCTCCCAAGCTCTAAGCAACGTGCCTCCTACCAGGAATCTCACACCAAACACCAGCTTTCCCCAGTCCCACGGGAAAGACCACCCAGCCCAAGCCTCCTAAGCCATCAGGAAAGGGAAGAGCACCAGAGCTGAAATAAAGGGACATTGGACACGTTCTGATCCTCCTGGCCCTGCAGCAGACACTACACAGACCAACAACCAAGGCTCAGCAAGAATGAAATATTAAAGCATTCGATCTATGAGGCACGAATATTCCAAATGAAAGGAAAAGTGGAGAGGAGGAAGGAATTGGCTTTCCTCAGACACATAACTCAGCTCCTCTGGGGCTTTAGGAGCTCCTGCTGGGGCTGTTTGCACAGCACAAGGACGTGGCACAAACCTCACCAGAGCAGTGAGAGGCAAACAGACTCTTCCAGCTCTGTGTAACAACTCCCTTGCTGCTGCTCCAGTCAGATCTTATTGTTTAATGTTTTGATGTCTGGGCATAAGCTGCAGAATTTAGTCATTTCTGCACACAGAAATACACAGAGATTCCAGGTCTAAGGGCTTTGTTTGACCAAAGGGGACTCATCCAAACCATGACTGTTTCAAGCATCCTGCTCCTACCAAGTTCAAGTGTTTGCTTTAATTTAGTTCTGTTTACAGTGGGGTTTGAGGTCCTTTATGGACTTAAACAGCACCCTTAAGGACTAAAAGAAATTATCCCTATGTGCGGGCAATTACAAACAAGACTGAGAGAGAAGCAATTTAAAGTCACTTTTCTAAGCAAGTTTAAAAAAAAATTTAAACTTTCTACCCTGTTTTCTTCCTTAAGGGTTTTTTTGTGTGACTGCAGTTTAGATAACAGTCTCAAAACAGTACCTCTCCAACACACTGTGTAAAATTAACTCAGGGGGAATGAACCCCGTGTACATCACATGATCTGAATATTTCAAATTTAGTTGTCTCTCACAGCTACTTTATTTCCCTTCCATATAATCCAAATAGTAAATAATGTCTCTGCAGAGCAGTAAGTGCTTAAGATTTTTTAGAAAGTATATACTGTACAATACTAAAATCATCTTTGGTCCCAAAAATCAGGAAATTACAAATTTACATTTGTTTTTCTTTTACAAAGTGAATCAGATAGTGTTTTTAAAATAATGTTCTCTTTTGGATTCTACCCTGAGAGCTGTGCTGAGCTCAGGGCCTGATGTAAGCAATAAATCCTGGTGTTCTCAGCTGAAGAAAACTTATCCCACCTGCAGCAGCCATTCCAGCAGCACTGCCCAAGGACTGCACTGCACTGGAGGGGAGACTGCCCCACTCTGCTCCTGTCACTGCAGCTCAGCAGCAGCTGGGACCTCACCCCAGACAAAACCCCCGAGCTCCCCCTTTTCTAGGCAAGGAAAGGTGTAGGGGTTCAAAAGGTACCAAATTCATAGAGAGGCACAAAAGCTCCCAGAGCTCTGCCCCAACCCCAATGAGCCCAGGGAGCACAGGAGAGGATCTGGGAATGCTCCTTCAGCCCAGGGCAGCAGCCAGTGACAGACTCCTGACCAAATCCCCTTGGGACACCATCCTGGTCCCTGATTTCAGATGGCAGCTCCACTCCAAAAGCACAGATCTTCTGGAGAACTGTGTTTTGTATGTCAGTAGGTGGGTTTGGCTTGATTTTGGTTTTGGTGTGGGATGTTTGGGGGTTTTTTTGGCTTTGTCTGGTTTGGGTTTGCTCGGGGATTTTACAACCTTTACATAAACAGCTTTGATGGCAGTTTACAATTCCAGACAGGGTATGCTTGTGCTACTTTCAAAAGGTCTTGTAATGACTGACACTGCAAACTCTGCCAGTCCTGGGCAGTGCTGGCAACCAGCAGGGCTGTCACAGCAGCTCTGGCAGTCACAAATTGCTCTTTCTTACCACCCTGACCATGGAACTGCCATGCACTGCTCAGGGAATGCAGCCAGGTGAGACAGCCCTCTGTGAAATGCCTCTGTTCTGATCCAGCACCAAGAGTTGGTTCCATCTTCTTTTAAACTGGTGTTCCCTTTGGCATTACATCCAACAAAGCACAGTAAAATGTTATTGTAGGAACTGGTAAAGCATCACTCACTAAGAAAATGCAAATTTTCCTTAACCTCATCAGTAGCTTGGAATTTTAATCTCCATCTTAGCCACTAGGGTGAAATGCACTGTAGATGTCAGTAAAAAATGAAAAAGCATCACCTTTGTCACCTTTTTTCACCCATCAAAATAATTCTCTGCCGCTCAATGTGAATATTGCAGCATTAGGTTCACACCTTCATTATCCCAGTATTACAAAAGCCCAGGCACTTCTCCTGATCTCCTGTTTGGTGTCACCTGGTTTTCATGGTTAAAATAACTGAGCCACAATACACTGCCAGTTGTTCTTAAGGCTCCAGGTACTGCACCCACCCTGAGGAGTGCAGCTCCACCAGGACACAGAAACTCAGGCATACGTGGCAAACAGTTCCACTTATTCCACAGATTTTCATTTCCCTCACACCAGAAAGGAGTTCAGCCCCAGAGATCTTCTCCCACACACACTGTCTTCATATAGGCACACAAATGCCAAATAATGCACTACAGAGATAAAAAACACCAAGGAAACAAGAAAATCTGAAGAGACATATTTCTAATAATATTGTGACATTGTCTAGCCAATTACTGCTGAATTTGAGCTGTGAGTAGAGAAAATGTAATTCATTCACTGGAAGTACAAGGAAAATTTAAAAAACCTTCAGTTAAGTAAAACTATTTCTAAACAAATCAATACAATCATATTATTTTCCAATTAGCTAAATTCATTTTTAAAAGAAATATTAGGGGAAAGAATCTGCAGAAACACCCAGTTAAAATAAAAATCAGGTTTACCTACTACCAATGGGTTTAATTTTATAACCATCCTTCCAAAAAGAAATATTTACTTCACATGAATCACAACATTGCAACCTTTTAAATTTTTCACTTTAAAAGCACATAAATTTTTGCTACTTCTTGCTTACCATGGGCTTGGAGGGAAAGCAAGTTCTAGCAACAATTTCTAGAAATGCTGAACCTTAAAAAAAAAAAAGAAAAAAGGACAAAAAAAAAAAAGAAAAAGAAAGCCATGGCTGGAATGTAAGTCTAAAGGATGATGACAACCCCTTCACTCTCTACTCTGCCCCTCAAGCCCCTTTTCTCCACCCTGTCTCCTAAATACATTTATCTTCCCACTTTGGACTGAAAACTGGACTGTGTCCCAACACGAGCAGCCAGCCACCTACTCACACTCAGTGCACCCAGCAGTGGCCAGCAGTGACCAGCCCAGCCTCAGCCCCTCAGCCCAGTCCAGAGCTGGCCAATGGCCCTTTCCCAGCACAATGCATCCATGAGAACATGTGGAATGGTTATCCAGCAGCCAGGCAGGTGTGCCAGAGGCTGCTGCAGGGCAGAAGGGAGCAGGAGGACAGACAGACAGAGTTTGGGATGGACAGACCCCGCTGGCTGACACGGGCCGTGGCTGGAGTTATTGCTGTGTGCCCCTGGCTCCTTGGCACATCTGGGTGCTCCATCTGCCCTGCCCTCTGTGGATTCCCCTCCTCCATCACCCAGCCAGGGCAGGGCTGCTCTGTCTTTGGGGCAGGTGAAGGAACCGTGGATCTTCAGAGGGGGAAGGAAACTACTGTGCAGTTATCCAAGCAGTACCGTGCCTCAGCACATATATATATTATATATTATATATCCTATGAGCTATATAATATATGCACATATATATGTGGAGATCTTGAAGGGACCTTCCTTTGGAATGACCAACATTTTCTGCCTCCACGACAACAGCTTCTGGCTCAATGCACCTCTGCGCTCAGTGCAGCCCTGGGCATCCTTCGCCACCCTCGGCTCTGCCTTTTCCTCCTCAAACAAAGCAAAAACCCTTATTCCGTGAGGGAGTTGAGTGCTGCTTTTCCCTTTCAGTGCCACCTGAGGGCCACTGTCACGCCTCCAGGCGCTGGATCTCGGGGCGATGCACGACCTCCCTGGACTCTGTCCGGGCGCGGATGTAGTCGCTGCTCTGGCGGCTGCTCTGCTGCCTGCTGCTCATCCGCCACTTCTTAACTGCCACGAACGTGTTCACAGTGTACACTGCCATGGCCAGGAAACCAAACACCTACCAGAAGCACAAAGAGCTGTCAAAGACAATTTCTGAAAACAAGAAGAAAAGCAGTTTCACAGCAAAGTCCTCAGGAGTTCAGTTTCCTACATTATTTGTGCTGACAAATCATCACGGCCTGGGAACTTGTTTTTCTTCTTCAATGAACCAGAGAATCTGCAAAAGTGACTAAGATCAGTGATCCCAGAAAAAGTTCTCTGGCCACCAATATGACAATTAAATCCTGCATTGCTGCCCAGTGGAAGAGCCTCTTGTAAAGAAACCAGCTCTTCATCCAAAAGCTCATTCCTCAGGGTGCACACAAAAAGTGACAAGTCCAGAGCATCAGCCTGGAGAAGCAGCTGCTTTGCAGTTTTTCCTCTATGCTTCTGCAGGACTCATGTGGTTTTAAAAAACAGGTAGTTTGAAAAGAAAATAAAAAATGAAAATAAAAAGAGGTTGCCAACTCCTGCACAAAATTCATTTGCTTGAACTGACTGTTGTAGATTTAAACTCCTGAAATGCTACTACACTCACTTCACAGAACAAAAAATCATCTGTACTGAGTAAGAACTCAACAAATTATGTGTAAGCAGCTTCAGTTTCTTCTGAATTTTTGGCTCTATCTTTTCCATAGGCTTGCAACATAGAGCAGGATCGTGTAAGGCAGCTATAGAGAAAGGCAAGTTCAACTGCAAAGTGCTCTCTGCAAGTCATTTTCCCACTATTCTTGCCTCAAGCCTTAAGATAAAGCTCCAAGGATGTTAACACTCTTAAAGTAAGAACTATCTTACAGAAAACTGTAAAATTAGAAGCAAATTGTGATGGCAAAGGCAACAGGTGTATTCAATCAATGAGTAAAAGTTAATTTTAAGTTTTAATACAAGATCAGAGTCAGATATAAACAAGTTTAAATTCTTACCACAGCAGCAATTTCTGCTCCAGTTTTATGGTTTAAAGCAGCAAGTACTACAGAGGCAATGAAAAAGAAGAAAGTGCTGAGTCCAGTGTTGACCAGATCCTAAAAAAATAAATTCAGTAGCATTACTAAATGATGATTGTTTGCTTTCTCAGAAGCGATGACACAGAAGGTTGGAACAAGAAGTGCAGCAGCCCTTCCCGTGAAGGTGCTCAGGTGTGGCGCAGCAGCAGCAGCAGCAGTGCAGTCCCACTGCACACAGAGCACCCTGCAGCCCTGGGCTGGCTCTGGGCAGAGCTGCCAGCACAGGGATGGGCTCACCCTGTCGAACCCCAGCTGGTGCTGAACCTGCCTGGCTGCCAGCCTGGGCACTGCTCCCCACATCCCAGCTCCTGCCCAGACACCAGGCAGGAGCTTCTCTACCCGTTCCTTGAGGCCTTCATTGTACAAAACTGCACATCCTGTGCCACTTCTGTGAGTAACAGCTGAGATTTTTACCTATTTATTGCACAAAACTGGTGTTTCAAGCAGACATTTTAGAACATAAGCACAGCAGTACGCTCAGGGAAAACCCCTGCTTTGCTCCAAGCAAACAAAAACAACCTGCTACACACAATTCATGTGCTGCACGTGTCACTGGTGTTCAGATGCTGCTGTTGCCATGCTTCATCTCAAACAGGGTCATTAACATGCCCTGGAACCAAAGGAAGAATTCTGAATGGCAGGTATTTGCACGAAAATAATTACATCACTACAATACTAACCGATCAGACTCGTGGGAAAAAAATATTCAAGGGTGTAAATAACAGAAGAAACAAAATCTGGATTCATTCAGGGCAAGGTGTTCAGTGTGTTGTCAGGACACCTTTCACATCTGATGTGTATGGACATTGCACTGCCTGCATGCTCCCACTAAAGTGGGGAACACCATTCCCAAACCACCAACAAACCATGGATGGACAGGTGAGGTCAGGGTGGAGAGATCAAGAAGGGACAATTCAGCACAAACATGAAATCACTGAGAGGTGAATACTACCATAGGTAGAGGGGATGGAAAAAAAACCTGCATACACAATTGCTGTGCAATTTACAGGCTTGAGGTAAAGGAAAAAAACCAAAAAACCCACACAAACAAAACCACAGTGAACACGGCAACTCCCACCATATAAAAACAATCACAATAATTAGAACCCAAGGCCAGTTTGTTCTACTTGAGTCTCTTCTCCCACATGCAAGGCAGACTCACTTCCTGTTACAGCTCCTTCACTTTTCCATTTTTTAAAAATTATTTTATTTTATTTTTTTTCCCAAAGTGCATCTTGTGAAGTGCAATAGGAAGTCACGCTTAAAAAACTTAAGGCCTGACTCTAAATTTACCCTGCTGGGTATGAATCCCATAATGATGTTCCAGTTATACAGCACAAAGACTTTGCAGGGAGCAGGGCCAGCCAGCCACCCCCCAAACATCTCTTGTCCTAGCCATGATTACAGAATGCTTTAGAAAGTAACTGGAGAAATGGAATTTTCTGGCACTGTGTTATTCACAGGAAACTATCTATTTTGAGGGCACTGACTCAGCAACAGCTGGTTACCAAAACTGAGTGTACAGACTGCATGAGGCACCACTGTGGCCTCATCCCCATCCCCAACAGGGACTTTCCCAAGGAACTGGAGAGGCTGCCATGGCTCATTGCCACTTCCTCTCAAGTCCAGATGTCACGAGCTCAGTAAGACCCAAACTCTCATCAAATAGTAAAGAAACAAAACCAAACTGTGGGTCTCACAAATTCCTACCATTTTTTCACCTGCCTGTGTACAGAGGAATATTTATTATCCCTGCTCAAGCTTACTGAGATAGATGCTACCTGGCACTTAGGACATCAAACAAATCCAAATTCTATTAACTAGCTATTGCAGTTTTAATTATACAACTTATGCTTTGCAGAGATAAAGTTTAAATTTTATATAAATGGAGGTATTAGAAAATAAATGGCATTTCACAATGTCTGCAAGCATGCCCCTCTGCAGCTCTGAGTTTACAGCTCTAACTGGGCTTCTGCAGTTGCCAGCACGAGCTGTGGTTCTCACCTGCACAAACCTTTCTCCCACTAGAGGGGAATTCCCACTGCATCTGCCACAGATCCAGCTTCAACAGAGTTCAACATTTCCACCAAGTCTCTATGTAAACACATGTGTGTCACCAAGAATGTGCAAACTAATATTGAGGGGAGGGCAGCTACGCTCTTGGATAATTAAAAAAAATAAATTAGTTCAACTCAAGGTCAAGCTGTGTCTTTTACTACCAGAGTACCTTTGGCATCTACGGGAAGGACCTACAGAACAGAGACAAATCCTAGAAGAAATAATCCAGAAGAATTTAGTAATTACTGTAGGCAAGCATCTCAAGAGGTGCTGCCATGACCAAAAAAAAGGGAGAAAAATCACTTTTGCACTCCTTTGGACATATGGACACAATAGGTGGTGAACCTACCTTTGCGAGGGACACTGGAATGCTGCATCCTGTTCCCCTACCCACATTTTTAACAGAATGTTGAAAAATTGGACAGGGTACAGAGAAGAGCCACAGAAGTTATTGAAAGGAAGAGAAAATTTCTCACAGTATGAATCAAAAGAACCTAAACTGCTTTGAATATTAAAAAGATTGAGCTGTGTACATGAAGACTCCAGTGTTCAAACAATCAAAAATACTGTTTGTTTTAAAAGCTTAACATCAGCAAGCCAACAAAATTAACAGCAAAACAAAATAGACAGCTGCAAAGTTAAAGCAGAAGTCATGTTCAAAATGAAGCTAATTTTAATTGCAGGAGACCTAATCAGCAGAACAAGCAACCAAAGATATATTTAATATTCTACCCTTTCATTTCTTATAATCCAGGTTATGCTTTTTCAGACACACATTTGGTACCTCCTTAGTACCATACATGGATGACACATGATGGTCTATGATTTATGGGGTCAGATGTGCTCATTAATTAATCCTGCTGACCTCTGACTTTTAGAATCTGTCACCGTGGGACCTTTCCAAAGGAGCACAGTGCAAGCAAGATGACCAGGTCTGCTCACAACATGACACATTTATCACCCAGCTCCACGTTACAAGTGGACCTGAAGGCTTCTTTCAAAAAGTCTGAGGTACTGCAGAATATAAAATCCTGCTGAAATTAACCTGCTGATGCCTTTCCTAATGTGCTTTGATATATCAGAAACTTGTCATCATCACTGGCATTTTATTCTAGTTTACTTCTTACAAAGAATATCAAACTCCTTACAGAGAATTCAACAATTTAAATCTGAAGAACTGATTCTATCTTGAGGTTACAATTTATTCATCTTTGCAATTCCATTTTCCCTGTTTAGGTCAAACCTTTCTAATGCAATTAACAATTGCTTTACATTCATACAATAAAGCTGGTTTCTGAAAAAGCTAAAACAAAAATTATCTTTTATACCCTCAGAGCAGACTGTTGGGAGCTTAAGGAGCAATGACAGCAGTGACATTGTCATGCACACGTGTAATGGTAACATCAGAGATGCCAACAGCAGTGGAGGTTTTTAATCTAAAATGAGGGAGCTACTACTTGCAGCAGAAAGATAAGAAAAGAAAACAACAAGGGGTTTGGGAGAAGTCAGAGCAGTAATAAAAGCAAGAAGTAAAAACACTCCCTAAAATACTCTTAAGTTTTTTTCCACGTAAGAGAAAATGAATAATCGTGACAATAAGAAGAATAAACTAATTGAAAAAACATGATCTGCTTCAAATCTGGCCATGATGGAGCTGAAGTTCTTGCTATTATATTTATAGACAAAGTAAAACCACATCACAGAGGTAGAAGAATTTCTGCTGAAATTACAGCAACCTCATGAGACAGTATGCTGTGCCATAAAATACTGTACAGAGCTGCCATCCATAACAGAATCAAATCTTTGAGCTGAATCAAATCCACTCCAGGCTGCTGCTGCTCTCTTCCTCCTTTCCAAAATTACTTCTGGTCACTCGCTAGTTTATTTGCAAGTGATTCTGTTCAGTCCCCAGTGGTCCTGTCAGTCCAAAGGAGAGCATCCAAGGCCATGGATTTGCTCTCTGTCCCACTCAGAAGGAGGACAAGGCAGAGGAGATGTTGTAACTCATGGATGAAGATGGGTTTATGCCAAGATAAATATTTTATGCTAAAAAAAAGCAACGCTTTTGTTCTGCTGATTCTGCTGTAGAGGTGGGAAACCCCATTCCATGATTCTGTGATCATCCTACACTCTTGTTTTCAAGGGTCCAGGCAGGTATGGCTCCTGGATTAATGTGGATGGAAAAGCTGAACTGGTGCTATGAATGAGAGGTGTGTTAATAGCCCTGGAAACTGCCATCAGGCCACTCCTGAGAGCTGCAAAGCTCCTCAGCTTCCATGCTGCTGCTCAGCCTTCCAGGCACATCACCAGGAGCTGGCTCAGGAACATCCACGTGCCTTTATCCACAGCTCTCCACAACTTCACACGAGCTATTAAGAATCATTCAATCAAAATTCCTGCCCTGCCCTTTTATCCTGTACTTCATCCTGCACAAGTGACCAGAGAACACTTTAAAAGGCAGACAGTGCCACATTGCAATTGTAACTCGTGCAAACAAAGACAGGACATTTAAACTGGTGGCTGACCTTGTCATTTGCTTTCTGAAATGCAAACGTTTACATCCAGATGGAGATGAAAGTGGCTAAAATAATGCACTCTGGAAAAGAAGCCTGCACATTTCAACAGCATGACTTTGTCACAAAAGGTGACAGAAGTCAGTGGCCTGCTGGTGTCTGATTTATCTGCCACAGAAGACGGAGCTCCAATAACATTTCCTTTTAGTTTTGTTTAGGTTTGCTGGTTTGTTTGTCAGGGGAAGGGAGGGTGAGTGTGGTTATTAATATTTTTTAATTCTTATTTTCAATTTTTGTACAATGACCCTCATTTTTCCTCCAACCATGACCTTATTTGCAAGGTTTGGGAACATTTTCTCTTGCTTCTATATAAAGCTATCAAGCTGAAGGTTACAAACACACCACTCAGTCCTCTAAACCAAGCACCTCTGGTCAAACTCAAGTAATTTTTCCCTGTTATTAAACAGAGTTTGAGTATTTTGCACCACAATTAAAAATGAAAAGATGGTTCCTCAAGCAAAAATAAGTGCTAGGTAGACAGAACCAAATTAACTGTATGAGCATGAATTGCCATCTTTTTTCCCTCATTTATTTAGAGTTACCTTGGTAAACACATGATACACATAAGCATTGCTTCCCCAGTAAGAGTCCATGAACATCAATTTCAGAAAGTTACTGTCACAAAGCAACAGACCACACCTGCAATAACTACCAAAATACGTGACATTTCTTGTATTTAAAACTTGAGACTGCATTTATTATAGAACAACATTTACACCATGCACCAAATGAGAACAGTCCATGAAGTGCCCAGAGGGAATTAATTCTAACAGTTTTTTTAAACTTACAAAATGTTCATTTTTATCCTCAATAGGTACTGCTATTTTGAGAGCAGTAAACATAAAGGTCAAGGATGACTGATTTAATTTTTCATTCAACAGCTAAGAAAGCAAGATGTTTGCTCAAAACAGAAGGCGGGGGGAAATAAGTTTAAAATAGAAATAAAAATCAAGATTGCCCTGAGAAGGCTTTTGAACCACAGCTTTTGAATTACACTGTGCAGAGGCAAGGCTGGCACAGGACAGTTTGTCATTCGGGCACCACATGAAATTTTCTGCCAACTCCTTCAAGTGTCAGTTGCATTGCACACAAGGTTTCACTGCTGCAACAATGAAAAACCCCAGCCCTGCAGAGATGATGAAATAAAGAGCTGAGGCAGCCCAGAACTCCCCAGCTGCTCCATGTGTTCTAACACACACACCTGGGTCCCCATGTCCTCCCAGCTGCTTCCCTGGCACTCAGTCCAGCCCAGTGGAGCTGACTTTGTGCTGGGCCTCACTTCTGAGGCTGCTCTCAGTTGAAATACCCTGCAGTCAGAGCTGCAAACACACTCCAAAATACACTACCATAACTCCAGTGAGTGCTTCAAGAAAGTAATTTAAACAAAAAAATCAATGGTCAAAAAGTCTTGGAAGATTTTCTTCCCTACACACAAACAGTTCATTCTACTGGCTGATTTATGCAGTGATTTACATGGGTACTCAGATAATTGGGTTCCTCTTGTCACACAAACCCCCATCCAAGAGACACTGCCGAATTCCAGCATTCCCAGCTCTCTGGCAGCTCTGAGGGGTGTCCCTGAGAAGGAGGGAGGATCCCAGAGCAGGATCCCAGTGACACCGCAGCCCCCGGGACTCCAGCACCTTTCCTGCTCACACTCACCCCGTGGATACCAGACCTGCAGCTCTCCCTGCACATCCTGGGAGACCCAAATCATGAATTTCAGAAACACGACAAAAGGATCATTTAGGCAAAGACAAAACTATAGCAAAAGTCATTAGTTCTCTCTGAAAGCAAATGTGTCTGAGCTCCTGGTGGAGCAGGAGCTGCTGTGCTCCCATTCCCCTGGGCCACTCCTGTCTCCCTGCAGAATGGGCTCCCTTTGAACTGTGAGGCATAAAGGAAATGGAAATTTCCACTGACAGGTTCCCCAGCTTTTGCATTTTTGCATAATATTGATAGTGCTGCACAACACAGACAAGTGACTGTTCTTTCATCTTGCTGGAACAAACCCGCTTCTCTCCAACACACCCAGACAAGGCTCTTTTCTGCCCTCACAGCTCCATGTTTCTTGCATGCTTACCTCAGGAAAATATGAAAATGACTGGCAAGTCTCTACTTAGGATCAAAACAAATCTCTTTTCCCCAAATGGCTAAATATATATATTAAAAAATTTAGCAACTTTGCATATCTGTTAGATCCTAGTCTATACTGATCCACATTTTTATTCCAGCCAGGGACAGGGGACATCTGCCAATATCCACAACATACTGGAAAGAATTCTAATTTTAATAAACTTTTAAAGCAAACAGTCCTGTGTTGGACAACAGCAGTTGATGGCCAGGTACTTTCTAATACACAGGATCATTTGAAAGCAAATGGTTTCAATGGTTTCTAGGAAGAAGTGCTATTTTTAAAGAAAGATTTCTTCCTAAATTTAAGTCAATAAAATTCCTTCAAGCACTGCAACAGCCTCTTCTTCTCACACAGCTTCTAAAAGCAATGTTTGAGACTTTCCATAAGGGAAATATGTATTATAAAGTCATAAATATTTTTAAAAGCACATATCTTGATGAATTTATACATAAGCAGGAGTGACTTCCTCCTAAAGCACTCAGGGATGTGAAAGGTTGTTGTACAGAAAGCAACTCCTGTAGTAACTGTGTCATATGCAGAGGCTGCAAAAGTATAAAAATAACCATCAAAACACAGCAAAGTAATAAATATTGAAAGAGGCAAATAATGTATGAGCATACATTTAAATTGTAAAGAATAAAATGCCAAAATAAGCAAAGGAAAAAAAAAATCAGCCAGAACCCTACATTCTTAAATTTCCTACTAACTTGGCCAAAGTAATGTTCCCCAGGTGTTCTATCAGCAGCCTTTGATCTCACACTCTGTATTGCAGGAGCAGGAACAGCTGGAGAATCACAGAATGGTCCCAAGCACTCTGAATTAAAGAAGGTACTCCCACACTCCTCAGTCCCACCTGTTTTGCTAAAATCAAGTAATCATAAACAAAAATCAAATATAATCAGAATGCTGAAATCTGTAAGAAGTACCAGGAAGGATGGTCCCATCAGTTCATGGAAGACACAAGCTGCCAATTCCCTTCTCACTTCTGGAGAACTCTGGTGTAAGGATGAAAGAAGCATTTCATTTTCAGTACACAACTAACAGAATGAGACTTGGGAGAGCACGGCAAATTCCTTCTCCCTCTGCATCTGGCAGTAGGAACTAAAGCAAAGCATTTGCAGGGTGTTCCAGGGGCTCTTTGCTTTGATCTTCAATCTGCTCATGTTGCTCCAATGCTCTTTATAAGGCAGGGGGCTCAGAGCGTGGCCACTGCTCAAAAACCAAAACACCTTTATAAAACAAAACAAAAAAAAACCCCAAAGCACAGCTGATTGCATTTTTAACCCTGCCTTCCCCAAAAGATCTCCTAACAGGTGCTATGCAGAGCCAGCTGATGCTGCCTCAGAGCGATAATTCCTGGGCCACAGCTCACAGAACACCTAATCTACCTACAAGTGCTCTTAGAAGGAGTTCATCAATTGATTTTGCAGCCCCAGGGTAGAAAGGATCATCTAATTCCATGTTCCAGTCTTAATTTAAACAAGCCATTTAGGCTTAGAAACTAAGCAAACTACAACATTAATAAATTAAGTTTTAAACAATTGTTTTTAAAAAAATCATACAGAAGTCTAAAAACCTCTGGGACTCCAACAGTACTTGCAAAATTTTTGTTATAACATAAAACAGATCACTGGCACAATTGTATCTGTCTTGTCCAAAGAAGTTGGTATAAAAGTTGGTATAAATATTGTCCTCAAAGCTGACAGATCTTTTGCTAGAGTGACTTAACATGTTGATTTTGTGACCTGTGTTTATGCAACCCAATCTGAAAGTTTAACTCATAATACAGCATGAAAATAGAGACTTGTACAAAAGGAATGTGCACTGCCAGCAGTTCTCTTCCTAAACCTCCTTGTATCTGAGAACACATTAAGCATTGCCAGTCAATGTTTAATAGTTATGTGTGTAGGCAATACAAAACACCTGATTTTCACAGAAAACACTTAATTTTCTAGACAACTGCCCAATGATTGTATTAGTCTGTGTAAGAAAATATATGTAGCAAATTTGTCCAAATAGAAAAAAAACCCAGGTTAAGAGAGAACAATGGGCTACTGTAAATACAGCATCTGTCAAAGTTAAATAACTGCAGGCTGCATTTTTATCCACTTCATCCAGAAAGCGTAATTGCTGGCATTAGCAGGAAGTCTGTCCTCCCAAACACTATCTACCAGAACACAATTTTAGTTCTATTTAATGTAGTTTAATCTTGCTGCATTTCACACCTACGTTCTGCTGTTAGCGTGCAAAATAAATATAAGTAAAATGTATACTTTACTCAGCATAAAGAACACTCATACATAATATTAAACAACAGGAGAAAGCAAAGCCCAAAGACCAAACTGAAACCAGGTTTGGAGCTATTTTTAAGAGAGTGAGGATTTGCATGAACTTACAGTTAGATTCCAGTTGATCTGGGGTATTCTTGTGTGAAGGTTCAGGCTGAACAAGAGCAGGAGAGCTCCGGTAACCACCAGTGCACTGCAGCTCACAAACTCAAAGAAATAAAGGCCTTCGCAAGGGGAGCATTCCATGATGGTCTCTATGCAGATGAACGCAGTCAGCGCCAAAAGCTGCGAAGAAAAACAAGTGGAAAAAAAAAAAAACAGATTTCCACCTTTTGAAAGTACCCAAAAGTATTCCTGAAATTTCCATTGGGAACATGATCGGTTTACACTCAGGAATGTGTGATTTTACTTTACAACAGGGCACTGTCTAAGGAGCAAAAACAAAAGCAAATTAACCCAAAAAAATTTTCTGGATTTTTCCCGTTCAACAAAGAACACTTCAGCAAAATTACAAGGACTCTAACAGCAAAAGGACCAAGATACCCCAAAAAGCACAAAACCCCTGCAGGCCACTGGCTTAACAAGCAAACAGCAACTCAAACATTTTATTTCATTTTTCACTTATGATACACTATTCCAAAATTAGAAGATGGAATGCATTTGTCTACGGGGCCAACCTCANATAAAATTATAAAATTAAATATAAAAATTTGAATACTTTAAAATAAAATTTTGTCCATTTTAGAGGACAAAACTAAAATGGATCCACCCCAGAGCTCAGCAGCAACCACCACATGAGCACCACTGACACACCATGGGCACACAACTCTCACACCACGCCTACGTGGGAGATGATTCCTCCTTAAATACACCTACAGAAGAGAAGCAGTTGCATGGACGGTTTGGGGTTTTTTTGTTGTTTTGTTGGGGTTTTTGCATTTTCCAGGACAAGCAAGGAAGGCCTTGAGAGTGTTTTGCTTTGGTTTTCAGGACAACCACCCCCATCCACCCACTGACATTTTTTAGAAAGAATTCTCTTCTTGCTGTGCCACAATATTCTAAGGAGGCTGCAGTAAGCACTTCAATCTGAGGGTGAGAAACTAAGGGAGATACTTTCCTCAGAGCCAAATATTCAACAATCTGAATGTTTTGTACAAACATAAGTTTAAAAGATTGACAGAAGCCATAATAAAAAACAGTTTCTGCTAAATNAACAAGTGAAAAAAAAAAAAAATAGATTTCCACATTTTGAAAGTAGCCACAAGTATTCCTGAAATTTCCATTGGGAACATGATCGGTTTACACTCAGGAATGTGTGATTTTACTTTACAACAGGGCACTGTCTAAGGAGCAAAAACAAAAGCAAATTAACCCAAAAAAATTTTCTGGATTTTTCCCGTTCAACAAAGAACACTTCAGCAAAATTACAAGGACTCTAACAGCAAAAGGACCAAGATACCCCAAAAAGCACAAAACCCCTGCAGGCCACTGGCTTAACAAGCAAACAGCAACTCAAACATTTTATTTCATTTTTCACTTATGATACACTATTCCAAAATTAGAAGATGGAATGCATTTGTCTACGGGGCCAACCTCAAGCACAATTACACAGTATAAATGTTCTGTGATTGTGAAAGACTTTAATAAAGATTATTACTTAAAATTCACTACCAATTGAGATCTAAATTAATTCAAAATAGAATAGATTCAGGATTTCTACCAGTCTCCAAAAATGTCTGCCTTTTTCACATTCATCATCATCAGTACACTGTATTTCATACCAAAACATATTTTATCATTCCCTTATAGGACAATAAAACAAGCAGATAAGAGATGAAGGAAAATCTCCTGGTGCTGCAAACACAAACATGGAACTGGGATAATGATAGGTCACACTGAATCCAGAAGTTAACTCTTGGAAGAGTTATCATGTGTGGACTCTGGCAAGAGTTGAATTCACTATTTAGGATAAAACACTGACACTCACTGTATTTTAAAATAAAATTAAATTTTTTTAATTAAATAAAATTATAAAATTAAATATAAAAATTTGAATACTTTAAAATAAAATTTTGTCCATTTTAGAGGACAAAACTAAAATGGATCCACCCCAGAGCTCAGCAGCAACCACCACATGAGCACCACTGACACACCATGGGCACACAACTCTCACACCACGCCTACGTGGGAGATGATTCCTCCTTAAATACACCTACAGAAGAGAAGCAGTTGCATGGACGGTTTGGGGTTTTTTTGTTGTTTTGTTGGGGTTTTTGCATTTTCCAGGACAAGCAAGGAAGGCCTTGAGAGTGTTTTGCTTTGGTTTTCAGGACAACCACCCCCATCCACCCACTGACATTTTTTAGAAAGAATTCTCTTCTTGCTGTGCCACAATATTCTAAGGAGGCTGCAGTAAGCACTTCAATCTGAGGGTGAGAAACTAAGGGAGATACTTTCCTCAGAGCCAAATATTCAACAATCTGAATGTTTTGTACAAACATAAGTTTAAAAGATTGACAGAAGCCATAATAAAAAACAGTTTCTGCTAAATCCTTCATTGCCAATTTCAATGTTTTGCAGATACACTTCCTTCAAGCACTTTTTATGCTTCATCCATTGGTTTGTCTTTGCCTGCCCCAACAAAACTTGCAAAATGAAAAAAAAGGGTTTTGAAGAAGTCACCATTTTTGCCACTAACATGATTAGTAATTCTAAGAAAAGGACAATACCCCTCATGGTCTTTTGCCAAGTACTTCAGAAAACAGTAGAAAATCTAAGTTTAAAAACTAATTAAAGCTCAGCAAAACTACTTTGATAAAAAAATCTCACACTTGGTTGGAAAGCCTCTCACAGTTCACTTAGCACATGTTCATTAAAGAGAGCACATGCCACACTAATTTCTGTCAGCTAACAGAGCAGGCCAATTCACATCAAACAAATTCTCAATGGATACCCAGTGATTAAACACTTCAGATTTTATCTCTGACACTGAATAGCTTCAGAAAGAAAGACCATGCATGAAATGGAATACTCACAATCAAAGCAAAATCAAAGTCAAACTACAATTTCAGCAATGACACACATACCAAAAAAAATTACTGTCCAGACACAGCCTCATTCTAAAGTATTAGCATGTAAGGAAGTTCATCTTCTCCGTAAACATGAGCCTCAAAACTGAAGATGACACTAAATGAAATTAAAAAAAAAAAAAAAAAAGCTTTAAAAGCCAATCTTTGCTCTTTCAAGAGGGATCAACATCACATATTAATGCTAAATGTCAGCCAGCACAGTTTTTACTTCTGGATTTTCCAATAAAATAAAGTTTCTAATTTTCTTGCCACTATTTTTAATATATTATGACACTTGTATTTTTTTTCTTTTAAAATAAATGGTTCAGCAATATTCTCTAGAAATACTGCAGTACAAAATCCCAAATATTAGATTAATTTTCTCAAAACATGAACAAGTCTGAATTCTGCCACCAACATGTGCCTGAAGGAGCCAAAATCTCTGGCATGCCAGTTGCTGGGCTAGGCAACAACTCTGGTGTTTTGCTGATAAAACTTTTACACTGACTCTTCTCCACACCAGGCAGCACTGCTTCTTCAAGGCTAACACACCCATCTTGGCTGGCAAAGCTCAAAAGAGCCCAAAGAGTTTCCTGTGTACAGCATTAGAAATTTATTACATACTAAAGGGGCACTTGGAGCAATGAACTCCAATAATCTAGTGTTATTTACATATTCCCAAACTCAGAATGAATAAACTCCAGAGCAACTCTACATTTAGATTTCATTTTATCCCTTAAGGAACTATAAAATGCATTTACCTGTGACACACTCTTGTAAGAAGAAAAGTGTTAGTTGTGTACATTTAGGCCTGACTTAACTCAAACCGTTTCAAACACAACTAAAGACGTGCCATCAGTTTAGGACACGTGCAGCAGCAGCAGCAGCAGGGTGCAGTGGCCTGCGGTGTGGCAGCCCAAATCTGTGGATAAATTCATCAGACAGGCTGGAGAAAAAACCTCAGTTGCTTCCCTGTCTGATGGAGGGAGACAGGAAAAGGACAACACTCCCATACACACAATTTACTTCTAACTCTTTGGTACGTCAAATAAGATTCCAACTAAATGTGTTACTACTTTTCTTCCAATAAAAATACATGTCCCCCTTCTCAAAGACTATCTATCCTGCCAGTGCTACAGGTAATACCCTCCTGCAACCTGCCATGACTGTCTCATAGCAAAGCTATGGCAAAAAATGAAATCCACGTTAATCACTACATCAGAAAAAATCTAACCTCCTACAGAAACTTCCCTTTTTCTAATCACAATAGAAATCTTAGTCCTCAATACAAAATATACTCTCTTTAGAACATCAGGATAATCTTGTCCTCCTACAGATTTATGAACTTGCCAGAAGCATCATTCAAATTAAGTACAAGTTACACAAAACTTCTATAAAAACATACTTAGTATCACTTTCACTGGCCCTTCACTCAGAGAGGAATCTAACTTTGTTTTCAATAAAAAAGCAAACAACTCAGAACATATGAAATGAAAGTGAAATACAGGGGGTTGATTCCACAGCCCCACAACTTACTCAGAGAGATTAAAAGTGTTGTGCAAATGCTGCCACGAGAGCCAGAGCAGATTCTCAAAGGCCGTGGCTCATCCAGTGATGAGGTTCATTAAAAAAAAAAAAAAAAA
>VXAC01001408.1:274674-288847 GCA_013399225.1 Rhipidura dahli
AAAAAAAAAAAAAAAAAGCCCAACCAGGTGTTAACATTCATTTTCCCTGCATTTTTAAATGTATGAAATAAATAATTTATGAGACAGTGCACATAACTGAGGCAGTGAATTAACACAGAAGGCCCCTTGGCTGGCACAGCCATGCAGCAGAGCGAGGTAGCCCAGTGTCCCACTGCAAACTGCAGAAAAGCCCCTTCTCCAGAGCTTCCTTTGCTCTTCCCCCTGCCACAGCTCACATCCCAGACAAAACTGGTGCCTTGGCCTTTCCAGGGTGACTACACACTCCTGCAAGAGGAAGCAAGGATCAGGACTCTCCTGGGAAACCTCCATGCTCCATCCAGGTTTGCACTGCTCCAGGTGACTGAGACACAAAGTGACAGGGAAAAACCCCAACTCCCCAGCCTGTAAAGCTCTGCCCTTGCTTTGTAACACTCAGAAACCAGGATCCTGCTTCTGCCTCCCATATCTGCAGTTCCAAGACTAGCTAAAAAACCCCAGAAAACCAGGGGAACAGCATCGTATCAGGGCACAGGTCTTGGCCAACAAAATACACCCTGACATTTCTCCAACAGAGGAGGCAACCCCCACTTTCAAATCACACATCTTTTCATAGTTTAGGGTGATGAGATTTGACAAGTTTTTCCACCAGCAGAAGTTTCAAGGCTGGTTTACCAAGGAAAGATGAGAAGTTGAATGTGGTGGAAATCTCCTCTTACATGAATTACTGCTCTCTCCCACAAATAACACAACTACAGCTTTCTCGGACCGAGGCAAGAGAGAAAGTTTTCTCTGATGGACAAAACAAACCTTTTCATCTGTTTTTCTCTGCACCAAGTACTTTGGAGAGTTTTCTATTCCACTCAAATTCCTTCAACACTCAAAAATTTGTATAGCCCTCTTTTATTACTTATTTTCTCATTTTTAACAGTTGATACTGCTTTCTCTTCTACTTCCACTCTTCTTAATGTAAGTACAGTGAATATTGCATTAAAAAGCAGCTTTATCATGATGGAAACATCTGCTAATTCTGGATGCTCAGGTCCATGCAGAGGTAACCCAGGCTACCTGCAATAACACCTTTTCCTTGCAAGAATCTGGTCAATAATTCAAAAAGAATGAGGTAAGCTCAGGGTAAGCTGAGGAAGGGTCTGGCTCTGCCAGAGTGGGCAGTGCAGCTGCAGTGCTGTGACAGAGCATCCCCCACCTGCCACCACCACATCCCACAGGCAGGAGGAAGAAGCCCCAGGCAGAGGATTAAGTGTGAGATGCCACTTGCCAATAATGCCATTTTGTGCTCTTAGCCCTGAATGAACAGGCGAGCTGCCAGCCAGTGCTCCTGCCTGGGGAGTGCAGCACTGCCCAGCACTGAGCCCCAGAGCAGCTCCAGGAAGCCACCACGATTTAGGGCCATGGGATTCCTGAGAGAGCCTCCACTCTGGGATCCAATGTCCTTGGAGTCAGCCCCACCAGCCTCCTACCATTACTGCATTCATCTCAACTTTCCTGCAAATTCCCCTGGAGAAGGGCCCTTAATGAAGAAATCATCTGCCTCGGGGCTATGTAAATGCCTCATATTTACATCACTTTCTTGGCAACACAGGCACATCAGACATAAAACACTGTATTTCCCCAAAATGGAGAAAATGTGCTGCGACAGGCACCAAAGCTGAAAAAGAACTTTCAGGAGGTTGCTAATGGTGTATTTTTCCTGACAGAATATGTTGTGTTATATTTTTGAAGAAAATAATTAAAGAACATTGCACTAAAAATTAAAAAAAAAAAATACAGTTCTGCAATGAAAACAAAGTAAAAAATGAGTTTTCCTGTTTATCTAAAACATTACCACAGAAAGCCTTATTGTGTGGTTAAATGACATAATTACGCATGATTTCGAAAAAACCACAAAATGGTCAGCATTTTTTCTGCCTGAAAAATACCCACAGAATTTTAGCAAGAATGTCACACTAGGAAGACATTTTTACATCCAGACTGTTTAAATTAATGGCACAGAAGAATACACATGCACAAAATAGGGAAGAAATATATTGCTTTTATACCACTTAAAGTATCTTAAGACATTGAACTTTCTTGCATTAAAATCTAGATTTATCGTTCTCATTTACTTGGCCCAGCAATCCCAACTGTATGCATGAAATGGAGTGGGTCTCATTCCTTGCAAAGCACATGCATTTCCCACATCTAAAACAGCTGGCACAGATATGAATATTTGGGATCATATGGCTCAAACACAGTCCTGCTCCTCCAGCAGGAAACCATCTTTTACCCTAAGCAGAAAATGACTGATTTCCCGCCTGCTCCTGGTCTGCATCCTCAAGACTACATGGAAAGTGTTATTAACTCTGGTAAGAGCCTGCAAGGGGCCTTACATCACAAAGGAGCATTAAACTTTCCCTCCAAGATAGAAACTTTAGGAAAACAATGCTTACCAGAGAAGCAAGGTTAAGCACCACCAGTGATTCAGCACCCTGGATAAACTAAATTGTGCTCTAATGGCACAAATACAATCAAACAAACCCAGAGAAACTCCACCAGGCCTCCCAATTCAGCTCTGATCTGGTTCTGGTGGTGATGGTAGAAGTAACAGCAGAAAACGTGACTTGCAGATCATCGTTGCACCTCTGGTGTTTTACATGGAGCTGCAAAGGTTTCATTATTTCTTAGTTCACTTTTGGCTGTAATGTGGCAAAACTTCAATGCATTAAATATTGCAGAATCTTTACTCAATCAGCTGATCTTTTGCCACCTCCAGCAGTTCTCCATAATCCTAAGATTCAACTACTGCTGACGTCCCCTTCTCAATTCAGGCAAGAGACCAATTCTAAATACAGAACATATTGCTGAGGCCTGAAACATTTTCATGGTGTATTAGGAGAAAGGGTCATATTTAAGAGTGAGGGTAATCAACACTCAAAACTAACAGCAGAATGATATTTGTTTTGAAACACTTATGACATGAAAACTAATGCTTATTCTAAAAAAAATAATGAACTGGACTGAACCAAGTGAACAGAAGAGATTCTCAACTGGATAAACAGAAATGCATCACTTTAAAGTGAACTTAATCACAGAATCTAGAACAAAAAAAAATCTGCAGACATGATGTGGTGACTTATTTCCTGCTAACTGCATTAGTACAGAGTTTTGTTATTGCTTGGACACACTTATACAACAAACATTCTTATCTGCTAGATAAATGCAAAACCAATTCCAGTTCAAGTACCATTAAACACACAGTAGGTTTTGACAGATAAAACAAACATAGTCCTTCCTATGAAAACAAAAACAATGAAGCCCCCCCACCCCCGCCCAAAAAAAAGTCAGATTTAGATGCATTTTAGGTTTTCTCCAACAAGCACATGAACAAAAGAACCACTGAGCAGAATCTCAAGCCAAGGCACATTGCAAGGAGGTATTTGTTTTAGGCACATGACATTTCCTCACTGAAATCTGAATGAGATTCAAGCAAACCTTCCAGATTAGACAAAAATGAATGCAGTGTGCCACCTGTCCTGTAAATAAAAGCCCACCAACAGTTTTTCAGCAACCCAATCCTACAGGAAGGTTCATTTGCAGACCATGCAGAGAACTATGCTTTAAACAAAGGCAATCAGAACATGCAAAACACAACTGGTTTTTCTCACCAACTCCTCTCCACAGGAACCTGTGCCTCCCATCCCCAGAAACTACAATTCTTGTGTAGCATAAATCAAAATATTTTCATAAGCAACAGGTCCTTCAAGACAGTAATGAACAAAATCCCAACACAGAGTCTCACATTTCTAACTTGTCCATTCATAATCTGCATTAAGCACTTCATTCCTGAACAACCCAGTGAACAACTCATAAATGGAAAGGTTTATTTTGTATCTACAGTACATAAATTGTGCCAATGACTACAGTGAGTGTCATCAAACAGAAAAATTTCATGAGGGAGATGATTCTGCACCCCTTTTTCACCATATCCTGATACCTGAGGCTTAATTTTCCCTTTCATTGGCTCATGCTCATTGTGGCAGTGTCTGCAAAGCATCTCTAATTCCCCAGCATCACAAGCTGGTCTGTTTAACGATGCTCCCTGGGGCCAGACAGGGCAGGTTCCTCAGAGGCAGCTGCAGCTCACCAAGGTCAGACAGAGAAATTCTCTCGAGTGTCCCCCTGCCTGCCCCAGAGGAGCAGAGAGGGACAGGCCACCAGCCCAGGGAACGCTGTACACAAACCACTGCAGTGCGGCCAGACCTCAGAACAGGGCTCCAGGGTGCTGATAAAAACCATAATTAAAGCACCCACACAACACTGAGTGGAAATTCTTAAACAGCAGGACTACCCAAGTAGGTTTCTTCAAGTCCAATTTTATCACGATCTGATCAGCATTTGCACATCATACTCTTCAACAAGACAGGCAAAAATAGGTCAAAGAAACCATCATGCATTTCTTTGGTGCCACACTGAATGTAATTGTGTATGCATTGAGTCATCTGCATCTTCCTCAGCCACTGCCAGCTGCAAGTGGTGGGGGCAGAAGAGAGAATGAAATATTTTCCCATTAGTCCCACTTGCTGCTACAGTCCTACTCATGCAGGCTTTACCACAATAAAGCAAAAACTGGCTACAGGTAACAAAATCGAGAATAAATCCAGCTTAACTGCTCAGTTAAACCTTATTTAATAACCTAAATGCTGGCAACCCTCACTTTCAGGCACCAAAGCAGGGAAATAAATACCTTCCTTAAAAATCACTGCCAGTTCCTGTCAGTCTTACAGGTCATTTAATAGTTATTTAATAGTGTCACCAAAGACAGCAGAGTCAGCAGTTTAGTATCAGCATTTATTAGTTGTTAGTAACACCTGTGTGGGATGCTCAGGAGGTACCTCTCAGTACAGCATCCACCTTTCCTCCCCAGCCTCCCAGCAAGGGTGAAGTGTCTTCTCCACTCCACTTCCTGGCATTTTCCATTAAGTCAAACTGTAAGAATGCAGAGCTTATCATATCTTTGCTATTTAAACAAAATGGGTAGATATAACCTCCCTGTTCTTGTCTTGGGGCTGCACACGTGTTCTGTATGGTGCACACACACACACACACATACAGTCTGCTGGAATACAGCACATTACTGAGATCATATCTGCATGATTTTTAAATACAGTAAAAAAAAAAAAAAGGTATTGCTTCACTTATAAGAATTCTCTCTTCAGTTTTTAAAAGAAGAGAAAAATCAACACTTCTGAACTGGCTTCATGTTCCCATCCATGTTCACAGGCCAGCCTGCGCTGGAAACCTGGCTAGTCAAAACAATATTAAAACACAGTACTGTAAATCTGGTAACAAACAGATAAACGAATCAATTTATTAGTTTTAAGAAGTAAAGGTATAGTAATAAAATTTGTCAAGTATTTGCTCTGCACAGCCTCTAGTTTAACTAGCCTGTTTGGCTATTTTAAAAAATGAAAGTTCTAGTTTGTCACTAGCAGAATTAGCCTGTATCCTTTAAAATCCCATTTAATCCCAATTATGTGTAAACATCAAACATCCCACAGATACTAAAACAAGAAAGGAATTTTAATGAGAAACCAGTCAAGAACTTAAAAGTAGTCCTACGGAATCCATTGAAGTTTTTTGGGTTTGTTTTTGTTTAAAGGAAATGGTGCAATATGTCCTCGCAATCCCAACGTTCCCAAGACTGTAACCCGAAGGCCCCCTTAGATGCCATGCCTTAAAAGGCAAAAAGAGTCTAGACATGCCGGTGAAAGGGAACATTAAAACAAGAGATGGAGGCCAGGACACGAGGAGCACTGCCAGCTGCACTGGGGAATGCGTGGAAGCTCCGTGCTGCTCAGACACGAGGGATGCAGGAGGAGCTCCAGCGCACGGAGCCCCCAGATGCCATTGCGTAACTGCAAACGCAGCCCCGGGGTTTGAGAAGCGGAGAGCAGCTGCGCCCCAGGCCCCGCTCAGCGCGGGAGCGGCACGGAGCCTCCCGGCAGCGGCACGGAGCCTCCCGGCAGCGCCCTGCCCCGCCGCGGTGCAGCCCAGCCCGCACCCTGCTCCCAGCCGAACTGGAAAGTGCTCCTAATTACAACAGCATCCCACATTTGCAGATCACTGTATTTAACAGAAGGTTTCGTCTACATTAGATAAAAAGTTTCTAAGCATTAAATGCAACGATTCGTTTCTTTCAGAAGAGTGCATGATCAAATAAGAAATTAATCTATTCACAACATTCAAGTGGCAGTATCCGTTTCTAGCATGAAAATAATTTCCTGAGACAGAAGTTACTACAGATTGTTAAAGACTTGGAGACCTTAAGCATTTAATAATATTCACAACCATGCTCGTTGCTTCCTTGCCACGAGCATTTCAGTTTAAAAATGTACAAAAGTACAGAAAATTCCAAATATGGAAATGGTTGTACTCGATTCATAAAATAATTTGGAAAAAAATTGACAGACCTGTTTTGAGTAGTGCCGGATCACTGGCAGATTTACAGCATTTGAAAATACCTCGGGTTAGCTTCAGTGAAAGTCACAGCAGAAGCAGCACCTTGTGCAACTCACACACGGCACAGGATGTGTTCCTACTCACTGGCACTGGCTGCTGGGCTTTCAGCCTATCCTGAATGAAGCACACAATCCCAAGCAGCTCAGCTCATCTGCAGCCTCAACACTTTGGGAACGTACATACAAGCTAAAGAAAATTTAAAGACGTGTCAAGCATCACTACCTGAATAGCTAAAGAAAATTTAAAGACGTGTCAAGCATCACCACCTGAATATCAAGTTACACATCAAAAGAAGTTTAAATGGATGCTGTAACACTTGTCTGTGTAAAAATGCATCATGTGCTTCCACAAAGTAAAGCATTAAACACCAGAGACTTAATTACAATTCACTACATACCACAGTCAGGAATCTGATACTCTGAGTTATAGTTCCCAGTTTAATTTGCACACGGTGAGATTAAACATCAGAGGATACTCTGCTCACCTGAACCCACACTGAGGACCCTCTCACTTTGGGTGAGAGCTACACCAGCTCTAGGACCTCTCTAGAGGTCGTCAGGAAAATTTCTGACCCTCTCTATTCATGGTTGTATGTTCTTACATCTATTCTACATCAGGTTGGTGTTATCCAGCTTGTGCTTCCCTCCTCCCTCATCTGGAGTTGATGGCACAATTTCCAGAGAAACCTAAACATTACTTCCATGTTTTGGAAGCAACTACACAAATCATCTGAGAATTAGGTGATTTTTCTTTTTTTAAATAAGAATGTATTTTTTTTACTGCGGCTCTAATAAGTGGTGACTTTAGCACTACAGAACAACAGCAGCTGACCCATTGTTAAGATATCTCTTCATTGTGCATTTTGCTTTCTTTGTATGCAAAGTTTCAGTACAAAATTATTTGCTGAGGTCCAGAAGCAAGGCAGATTTTTATGAAATGCAATTTTGAGCACAGGATGATGATGGCTACTGAAAAGTGTGAAAGTTGATTTGACAAAACAATGCACTAACTCTCACCAGAAGTAACAGTTTCCTCCTGTACTGATTATGTTACAAGTAAAACACAACCTCTTAAATTTCTAGTCCTCATCTTCTTATCCCAAGATGATAATTAAATCACTAGGGAGCCTCATCAACAAAGGACATTACTAGAAAGATTACAAGAAATAAAGGTAGCTTTCCAATTATTAATACCATGAGAACTACATTAGTGTAGTGCATCTATTACTATTGCACTGGTTCATAATGGAAGGGAAAAAAACACAGAGTACTTAGTACAGACATTATAGGAATTTCTTCTGAAATCAGAATTAAAAAACTATCCACCATTTTAAGAGAGAAAATATTAACAGGCATTTGGAGTTTACTGTAGGATCAGCAGGATTTGATCCCATGGCCAGATGGTTAAGAGACACCATGAAAGAAACCAAAACCTCTTCACCTTTCTCTGGGAAGACAGCCACAGTCATTTCTTTAGTTGTACACAGAAACAAGAAAAAGCAAAGCTAAACAGAGTTATCTCATTATTCTTCCACAGTAAACGTTAGGATAAAAATATTACCAGAGCAATGCAGATCCACAGCCTTTAAAGAGAAACCTTTCTAAAGAAAAATCAAGAGTTTCATAGGCACTGAAGAGACACCTGAAGAGGAATTCTAAGCATATTTGTGCATTACAAATATAATCCTCTCGATATGATATTACAACAGCCTTTTTCTAAGACCAAATGGCAAAGATCACCAGTATCTGCTGGGATACTCAACATCTTCTGAACAAGCAGCTACAAATGCCACTGAAAATCAAAGCTCAGCACATGACACAAAAAAAAATCACAATGATTTCCCACAATAACACGCATTCGTTGTTTGGAGAGTATAAGAGAATAAAAAGTGGACAATACAGTTCATCACAGATTGACTATAAATTGCCAATGTGATCCTAGGATGAAAGGGGAGGAATGGCTGGAAAAGTGGCATTGTACAGAGTGGTGGGACATGGCCCAAAGGTCACCCCTGCTCAGGTTGTGGCTACTGGAGGCCCACCCCCTCCGGCACAGGGGGCACAGGAGGGCGGCCGGACGGCCCCAGAGCAGAGAGCCCCTTGGCCAGCACAGCCCAAACCATCCTGCCCTGCCTCGTGCAGCAAGAACAGGACTGGCTGAGGGCAGAAGGGGTAAGGAGGAGTTATGGCAAGTGGCAATGTTAACTCAGGAACAAAGAGCTATAAATTGCTCTAACTAAATCCACAATGAAAAGGAGGAAGGCTTCTATCCCTCCAAAGTGCAGAATAAATGAACAGAATTAAACCTTAAGGTGAAACCATCACCTGTGAATAAAAAAGGCAGGTACAGGGCTGCCTGGGACCCAAAGTTCCTTTTGAGGCTCAGTCCTGCAGTGCTCTGCTCTTCACCAAGAGCAGCAAGTGCTTCCCACCAGGACTGATGCCCTGACTGCTGTGACCTTACTGTGCTCAGAACATCACCCACTGCCCTCTATGAACTCCCTGAAAGTGGGTCAGCACCCCATTGACAGCAACCCAGACTTCACAACGACGAGGCTTTAAAAGCATTGGAGTAACCTCCAAAGGAACCATCTCCCTTCACTCACACTGATCCAGTGGCTTCTCCTGGCTTACAGAGGACAGCTGCCTGTGAAGCACTGAGCTCCCTGCTCCAGCCACCCATCCCAGGCAGGAATCACACCCAGAGCACTGCAGGAGCAAAGGAGCAGGCGAGTCAGACATGCCCTAAGATGTGACACATCACACACAGGCTGGGGGCTCCATCTAATCCTCCCCTCCAGCTGAGATGCTGAGCTCAAGGCACAAGAAGGCTGTAATAACTAAATATGAGATTACTGAACACCTCAGAATAGCTTTCAACCAGATTCTAATAGTCAGCAATTAGCTTATTCCTTGGAACATAAATGTTATTACTCTAATTTTCTTATATAATTAACAATGAGAATTCTCAATAGTCTTGTTACCCATGCAGACATGTATTCCTGGCTTTTGAATTTTGTTTTCTTCATTGCAGCAGAACCTGACAGCAGAGAGTTTCACTGTAGCCCTGGCCTTGGCAACCCATTTCTGAATCTGGAAATGTATAATGACAGTAAGCCACAAAACAACTTTTTTTTAATGTTCAGCTGCTCTCCACCAATGAAGATGGAACTTTTTATTCCAAAAATTGTGAACATCTGAACTGCTATTCCCACCAGATTTCATTTAGCTCAAAATGCTGCCTCCCCTGATGGACCATATCAAATGCTATAGAGAAGAAGACGAGAGCAAGCATGTTGTGATACTTCCCAGTGCACTCATCAGCATCTTGCAGCTCAGAGACCTCCCAAGCAGAAATATTATCTTCTTTAAAAGGAATCTCTGGTGGATTTTTGTAGCATTTAGAACAAACACATGAGGAGAATAAAGTCTAGGGCTGTCTGAGCCACAGAAGCCATCACCAACCACCACAAATGCCATCCACCTTCTCTCAGCCAGCCTATGCTAAGGGGTTTCTTCCTCTTGCTGCTTCCACCAGAAGGTAGCTCTGTGATCCCACTGCTCCAGTTCATCCATTCCTAACTGCTCCCAGTGTCACAAGAACTGAGCAGGCACGATTTTTCACACCAACTGGCCCAGCTTTAAACCAAGTGCCTGTGCAAACCTGGCAGGATTCCAGTGAGAACCAACAGGGTTCCCAACTGGTTTTCCTTTCCTTAAAGCCTGATGAACAGCCCACCTGGAGCTACACTCCCAGAAAAACTGAGCAGCAGACAAAGGGCAACCATGCCTGGCCATGGGAATTTCAGCAGGAAATATGTCTATGCCCAGCTTTAATGACAGTATGATCCTTGGAGGTGCAGAATTACAATAGTCAAGGAAAAGTAATAATAATGTTTTTTGAAAAGCTGAAGAGAAAACTTACATGAAGAGGGGGAAAAAAAGCAGACAGTCTCATCTAAAATGAAACTATTTCCAGCAGAGAGGTGGTACCTGCTAACCAGCCCATCTCCTCTGGATGACAGAATGGGCCCCTCCTGGTTCCTCACACAGCAAACACCTTTCTTCAGCAAGCACACTCAGGAATGGAAGAGACTGTCCAGAGGAAATTCAAGGGAATGGGGAGAAAGTACTGAAATAAAACAAATCATTTGAGGACAACCATAGTAAAGTTTTCCAGTGATATCCATTTCATTATTGTACAATAGTCTCAATGGGAAGTATTAAAGCCCTCAAAAGCATGAGAAACAAGTTCATGCCAGAAAGAAATGAGAATAAACTCTAAAGAGCATTCCTTCTCTACTCTCCAGGGACAGCCACATCTTCCATGAGAAAAGGTACTGCTCCATTTAAATGCCAGAAAGTCAGCTGAGACAACTTCTCCAAAGGAAAAACATTTCTTTGGTTAGAACCAAATCTACTGGCTTCTCTCTGACTTCCCTTTCGAGTTCAAAGCCTCATTAGAACAAAACCAAAAGACACAAACCAAACATGAAAGCTCCAAGCTACCCTAAGTCCTCCCCACTCCCACTTCCCTTTGTGCCCTTTGTGTGTCACTTCCCACCTGTCTGGTGACACCCTCAGGTGTCTCAGCTGCCCCACCAGCCCTGAGCACTCCTTTTCTGATGTGTCCAACACTCCCCATCTTCCTCCAAGCTGCTGCTGTAGAGAGGCTACAGCTGCGTCCCCAGTACAGCAGGTGTTTCCTCACAGATCCCAACAAACACACACAACTATTTCAGCAGAACTCTGACATACTTGCAAAAGACTCCTTTCAGAAAAGCTCACCTACCCAACAATAACATTGCCAAAACCAGGCAAATCGGTCCCTTGCCAAGCTGTTCCACACGGGCCCTTCCCCTTACTCCTTCACTGCTTCTCACACTGCTATTACTGACCACTGGCAGACAGATCCAAGGACTAAGAGCTCTTCAGCTTGGCCATAAAGAGGAGCTGCAAGCCTTAAATTGTACAGTTTTCTGGTCTGCAACCAAATCTAAACATAGCAAAAACCAAAACAAGGCTCGGAAATAAGCTGCACAACACTATACATGAAACATCACCATAACCAATTATGTTGGTGTCCCTTCAAAGGACACTTTGGGGCATATCCTCTTGAAATATAAATGAGTTAAAACTACTGTCCCCTCTAGCAGCACATAAATTACTCCATATGCCTACAATGTCATATAACCATTTCCCTCTTGCAACAACCCCTTTTATTTGAATCCATAAAGATAAATCTACACCAAATTACAGAGTCCTGCACCTATTTCAAGTGATGTGGGGTTTTCCCCATTCCCTGCTCCTTCTGCTTTTGACAGTCAAAAACGGGCATTTGGCAGCAGGGCCACCCAAGCCACAGAGTGCAGCAGCTTTCCTTCACACAGCACCACAGGCCAGTTTGTGGCAAGCTCTTCAACCAAAGATTAGAACAAGCAGCAATGTTTGCCTTGAGCTGATATTTTGCCTGCCAATCACAAATGTATTTTAAGACAATTCTTAAAATGATTCTTAAATGATGCTAAATGAAGCACATACATTGTAATCTTCTCTGTAACATTCTTTTTACTAGAAGACATTTAGAGACTTTTATCATAACCAGTACTTGCCTTTTTCCTTTTTGTAATGTTTTTCTGTGTGCCAGTAGTTCCTTCTTGTTTTTAAGAGACAGAGTTCTACACGACAGACTTTGCTACATCTCAGTTCCAATGATATTTTTGTAAAGGTATTACTGAATATTGTAATTGAAATAATTATACTTGGCAAATAAGCAACCTAAGTACACAACGGAATGTGCTCTCCTTTCTTTTCCAACACTGCTCAGTTTTCCATTGCTTTGCAAATGTCAGTAGTCTGCTCCTCCATTACCATGAATGAGATGGAGTTTTTCTGAGTACAGCTAACCAGGCTGAGGTGGTGCACAGCCTTCCACCCTACACTAGCTAATTTAATTTCTCCTTAACTGCTGCCCCTCTGGATTCATATGCTTCTAGGAACCACATGCAGTAGCTCAGATCATTCTTATGAAAGGGCACAAAACGTGGCTCAGTTCCTCTGAAGACACTGCACGTATAAATCTTCCCAGGGATGTACTGGGAGCAGCAGTGTCTTTGTCCAGGGACAAGGAAACCTCTCAAACTCCAGCACAGTGTGGCTTTCCCCCATCTTTCTCTACATGACTTAAAAACTTACAAGGTGTACTCCATGCATCTCTGGAATTTGTTCCAAGCAAGTCAGATTTAATAATAAAGCGTTCAGGTACGATCAGTAATTACTCGTTTTAATGACAAGTTTTTAACGTGACTTGCCACAGCTATTAGTGTACTGCAGAAAGGCTCTGCAGTAGGAACTGAAACAAAAATCCCAAGGGCGGATTATTTCAGTGTATCAGGCAGCACCACCCCAGGATTTCCACCACACGGATAGTTTTTAGCAGCTCGAAGACAGGTAGATGTTGCGCAGCGATGACAGATCCTTTGGCTCCGGTCCTGAACACACACAATGCAAACACTGCTGGTCCCTGTTGTTGGACTGCTGGGCTAACATGCTCACTGCTACCACTTGCAGAACACAGATCCTACCCTACACTGAGCAGATGAGAAGAAAACAAATCACGCTTCCAAACCCTGGATTTTACTGGGCATTCATAAAAAATGGTCACACATTTATCACCGCAGGCCTCTATAAACTTGTGTGCAGCTGAAGGTAGGATACTTCCAATGTGCTTTTCATGAAGCCTGTATGTGCAAGTTTTGCCTTGTACCAACCAGCAGTGGTTTTAAATGCCAAAGTTATATATATGAAATATTAAAATGTTTCTGGCATCACACTTCTCAAAGAACTCGTCTATTTTAAGTTACAAGAATTTGCAGCACCCTGTAAGAAATTAATTAAAAATCTATTCCAAAGTGATTGCCATTTTCATAAAACACCTCTTTTCCTAATATCCTGAAAAACACATTTCTTGATTTGAAATATATATATATATATCATAGTGACTAGGAAAGCAGATGAGATGAAGGCAAACATCAGCACTAGCACCACAGAAACTGCTGAAATGCTTCGGTGTTTATTACGTCTTTCACTGCTGGGGTGGTCCCAGTCTTGCACGGGTTCCATCAGACTGAGCGGGTCAGGTGTCCAAAGTACACGAACGAACACAGCTCATGTTTAATTACACAATACAAAACCTCACGTTTTGTGTTTGGGGTTTTTTTAAGAGTTTCTTTCCTTTTACTCCGTGGATTTAAGAGAACTTCAGCCCGCGAAGGGCACGCAGGCGAGCGAGGACTCTGCGAGCTCCGGGCGGATCCCGGCCCCCCCCGCGCTCCGCACCCAGCACCGGGCGGGTCCCATCCAGGCACCCGCGGAGCCCGGCACGGCCGGGAGGCACCCCCGGGCACCCGCGGAGCCCTGCCCGGGGTCAGAACGTGTGGTACTGCTACCGAGAAGCTGCCTGCTGCAATGTCTCGGCCCTGCAGCCGCGGTTTGTTCTACACGCCGCTGACCCGCGGGCACACGGCCGAGGTGAAAGGCGCTCCTGCAGCCCCCGGCAGCGCCGCACGGCCCCGGCCGGGCCCGCCCCTCACACCGACCGGCCGCGCTGCCGGCCGCCACCCGGCTCGCACCCCGCTCCCCGCCGCGGCACTCACCAC
>VXAC01001408.1:289347-325733 GCA_013399225.1 Rhipidura dahli
CGATGCCCCGCCGAGCCTGGGCCGCTCGGGTTTCTACATCCGCTGCTGGCAACTGGATGAGCCCAGAGCCCCGAGCTCGGCCCTCGCGGGAGGGACTCCGAGCAGGGCACCGCGCTCCGGGAGCTGCCCCGGGCTCACGGCAGAGCCCCTGCGCTGACACTGCGCCCGAGCGGCTCCGGCAGCGGAAACCTCCGGGCTCTTCTTCCACTAGTGTTGTGTTTCGAAACAGTGACGTTTTCCAAGGTAGTCTTGACTGACTGTGAATCAGGTTCTGGAGGTGCTTTTCCTTTTGCTGTATCACGACAAATAAGGACAAATTGCAACATAACCTGGCACATCCCGGTGAGTGGAATGCAGCGAAGTTTTTTTGTTGTTTTTTTTTTTTTTTTTTAACACAGCCAGACTGCTGTGTACCACGGTGAAGTTCAAGTGTTCCGTATTGCATCCTGTGATCTGCCATCGTTATCAGCCAGGCTCTGGCAGACCCGTGCTGCTGCTCTTATCACTGACAGTCTACACTGTCACCTCTTCCACATGACAGGACTTTAACACATTAGCTCTTCTGGCATCTTCCTCTGGCTTCCCAGAGTCTGACTTCCTGCTACAGTTCTTCTGTTTTCCATGGACACAGGATTATCCACCTTGGGATTTCCTTTCAGCTGCCTGAGTGTTTTACTTCATGTGTCCCTTTCCGTTCCCTTGAAACTCCTTTAATCCTTCTTTTCATGGGTCCTGCCCCATACACATGATTTTTAATTTCAAGATATTTTTCTTCTTTCATTTGGCCTCTGAATTAACATCCCCAAAGAAGGAGGGGCAAGGAGAGAGCCTCGGAGAGAGAACCAGGGAAAGAGTCAGGGGTTTGTTCACCACTGACAGTCGTGGCTTGGTGAACTGGAGCCACAGCTGACTGTGCAAAGTCCTTCCACAGCTTCTCTGCTGCACCCTGAGCCTGGGAGAGGCCAATATTCTCAAGCAAGGTGAAGAGTTGGGGGATGTATAAAAGTCACTGCCCTTTGGTGAAGGGTGAGTGGCAGAGAAAGAAAAGAAAGGAAACCTGAGCAAAGCATGGAGAAGAAGGGTAACTCCTGCTTGGGTCACATGAACCTGGCCTAACAACCTGAAGTCATATAAGGGGGAGATCCTGCTATGGCACAGGGCTGGACTAATAGGTGTTTACAGTCTCTTATTTCAGTTCTTGTATAACTCTGGAGAAATCAGAATGCTCACAAAGGTCTTTTTCTTGCAGGAAGTATCATGAGTATCATAAGTTGTCACTTAGGAGAGCGTTTCTGGATTGTAACTTCAGGCTCCATGGCTGTTTCAGGAGCACAGGTTATGCATATTTACCTGCAGAGACATTCAGCCTTTATTTTGAAGGACTGCTGTGGCAGTTCTAGAAAACAGGACAAAGGGGAAAGATGGTTGAGTGTTTTAGCAAAGGTGAGGTGGTAGGAGATCTTTATTCTGGCTGTTTGCTTAGTGCCTCCTGCACACCCTTCTGCAAACTTCTTAATAGCTTCCTTTTCCCATGGAGTGGAGGACATGAAGTGTATTTAAATCAGGAGAGCAGTTTGGGGGTGCTGGGAGGTGCAGGCACACCAAACCCTCTGCTTTGGGGCAGCCAATTCCTGGGGTAGGGAGAGCACCAGCAGGGTGCTCCTGGGGCAAGAGGGAGGCCTGGTCCCAGGGTGTGCTGAGTGTCCCAGGGTGTGCTGAGTGTCCCAGGGTGTGCTGAGTGTCCCAGGGTGTGCTGAGTGTCCCAGGGCAGCTCCTGAGTGTCCCAGGGTGTGCTGAGTGTCCCAGGGCAGCTCCTGAGTATCCCAGCTCCTGTGTCCCAGCTCCTGAGTGTCCCAGCCCTCAGGGCCCAGGCTACGCCGGGGATCCCTGGCGTGCTCCTGGACGGGTGGGTGGGCTGGACTGACTTGGCAAGGCCTGCTGAGGCTGCTGCCAACTTTTAACAAAGGAATCCTTTACACACATTCTTGCCTGATATGGCACCTTTTCAGCTCTGCAGCGCTGGAAGGAAAAAAATGCCTACGTTTAATATGTAAATAAAAGTACTGATCCAGGAAAAAGGTCACTGCATTCATCCCAGGCAGATCAGATCGCTCTCAGATAGCTTTGGCTTTACAAGTTTCCAAGCTTTCCAAGCACAGCCTGCCATTCCATTGTGTGCCTGCTCACAGAGACCAGGAAAATGGGGAAATGGGTCAGTGATCAGCACTCAAGACACCACCACAGTATCGAGCTAATCAGATCAGGGAATTCATCAGAGAGTTCTTCACATCCAGCTAAAATACGACTGAGGAGTGAAAACATGGAAGAAACGGCACTGAGGGGAAAACCAAAACCAAGTGTGTAATTAAATGATCTGTTTGTTACAGAACAGTTAGGTCAGCTTTGACAAAATTAAAAACTCCCCATCAGAAAGAATCTCCAGGTCACTGGTCATAAATTAAAACCAGCTGGTGAGTTAGGTGTAAAAAGCAGTTGAAAGAGAATCTTAAATATTCTCTGTGAACAAACTGAACAAAGAGACCCTCATCAACCTTCATCTCAGCTATTCCTACAACCTCTTATAAACTTGTTAGCCAGTTATGGGCTTTTTCATTAATCACATTTAAGTGCTATTTCCAATATTAAAGCCTGTGATTCTATTCCAGGAGAATAGGAGTATCAACTTAAAACCAGATTTTTAAAGCTTTTATGTAGTTTTAACACACTTAAAAGTATTTTAATGCTTATACATAAAACTTTGTAGATCTGAATGGTGCTTATTAGGAATGGTGCTTTAATGCAGTTAAGAGTGTAAAAGGCATTAGAATCCTAACAGGAAAGTCACATCTGTGGAGTACCTGAAAAGAGCTGAGAGGTTCTTTAAGAAAAGGCTCCGGTATTTCCACATGACCTACGGAAGGGAAGGAGCACTGGTATGCTGCCAAATTCCAGGAGAGCTGAGCAGTGATTAGAGTTTAACTTTGGCATCAGCCAGGAGGCTTTTTTCCCCTTGAAATTCTCAATGTAAAAAATGCTGAAGCTTTTTCCCAGCTTTTCAGTTGGGGGAAAACAAAAAACCAAGCCCCACCCTCAAAAGCTAATAAAGAACTTGCTTTAGGAAAACATCTGGTAGCTTTGAGTGTCTTAGTGCAGGGAATTGTGCATTTTCTCAGTGTGGGAGTGTGGTGTGCACACTGGCTCTGAAGCCATCAGCAGCATGGGAGGTGGGCAAATCATTTTGCTGAGTCAGAAGTAGGATTAATACAAGAAGAATAAACTGCAAGTTCTGACACGGACTTTAAGCAGAAGGAAAAACTGTGTGGGATGGTGGGGAGTCATGAGGTCAGATCCCTGCAGTGCTGCTGAACAGTGGGACAATTCCACATCACCACGTCCAGCCACAGCTGGGCACTGCAGCATCCCAGTGTGACACCACTGGGAAAGGCACATCAGGAGCAGGGATGAGACCTGGATTCCTCAGCTGGGAGCCAAAGCCCAGCCCCAGCAGCTGAGGAAAGGAGTCAAAACTCAATCCTACCAGCTGAGGAAAGGAGTCAAAGCCCAGCCCAACCGGCTGAGGAGAGTCCAGAGAGAAGCAGAGAGAACAGAAAGAAGCTGAGGTAAAGGGGAGCCTCTAAGAGCTTCTTGCACTGAATATCCAGGCGAGTTCCCCTGGCTGAGAGCACCATGCCTGTTGGGCCAGGGTCCCTTGGGCACACACCACAGCTCAGTGAGGGACTCCTGGGCTTTTTGTCTGTTAAAAAAGTGCAGCTTCAGTAGCCAAAAGTGGCAGTGAGTTCCAGTCCTCTCCTCAGCTACACCATTGGCCTGTGCACACTTTCAACACCTCCACGTGGATTCCAGCCCTGAGGCCTTGGAAAATAAACAGAGCCCCCCAGGCCTCACCCACTGGTGACAGCCCCCAGCCCAAGCACCAGGGGTGCCACCAGCTCTCGCAGCCAGGACCAGAGGCAGCAGCAGCTGAAGTCCCCACAGGACCTGTGTCAAGGAGATATACAGGATTAAGGGAACAGGTAAAAGTGTCACTTCTGGAATTTCACCATCACTATCAGGAAACTGTGTTTCCCTTTTAAAAACAAACCAAAAAGAAAAAAATCCCACCACCCCCACCCCCCAAACTAAAACCAAGAAAGGCAACACTGCCAAACAAATCAGTCAGACCCTTACCTTGCAGACATGAACATGACTTAATGTGCTTTTAACAATGAGCCATTCACAGAGCCATTTTATTTTTTTTTTACTCCAGGGTTAGGGACTGACATCTCATTCTGTATCATCTACTGGTCCAGTTTGGTGGTAAAGAAGTCACTGATGCCTTTCACCTCCAAAAACTTCTAAGGGCATCTGCAAGTGCCAGAGAGGGGTTACTGTGCAGCCACAGCTGGGCTGAAGGGCAGCAGACATTCTACAGAGCACAAGGTGAAATGAATTTCTATAAAAGAGAGAAGCAAAACGCCAGATTCTTAAGAAAAGTGCCAACAGACCTTTAATGATGCTGGGAACCAGCCAAGACTGTGAGTTACATTTCTTTTGAAAGAATCCTGTATAATGAAGCACACTGAAAAAATATGCAGAGAGACTGACAGCAGTGTTTATTTTATTCATGGCACTACATTTATTCAGGGAACAGAGGGGGGAAAAAAAGCCCTGGACTGAGAAAAAAGGTGGTGGTCTTCCAATAACACCATAAAACCACACAGACCTAGAGCAGAAGGCCCAAAAACTCTTGTTCCCTTGGCATGGACATGGGGATGCTGCCCCTGCAACATCCAGTAGTTTTATAGGAAGTGATGGATCACGCAGGGTACAGCGGCCCTTGGAGGGAAAGAGTTGGGGTTTATTTCTTGAGGCGGTGGGAAGCTGAAGGGGAGGATGAAAAAATTGTATAAACCATGTTTTATAAGCAAAGTTTTAAAGGTCCCTTAGCAGGCTTAAAAAAAGATGAAGTACACTCACTACATTCTTTCTTTCCACGGACGGAACGGGCCAGCGAAAACAACTGACCTCAACTGTCTGAATCCTGTGTGTGTTGTTATGCAACAACCCAACCAGTCCCCTGCACTTCTGCTGGGGAACTGCATATGGTACAGAAGTTCATTCTTTAATTACCCTCCTGAATTTGCTTTACTTACAGCTAACCTGCAGCTGATTGCTAACATCAGCAACCACAACAGCAGTTCAAAGAATATTCCCTTTTGCAACAGCACTCCATTTCTCCCTACGGTAGAACTCTGTACTCAGCTCATCTGGCTCGTTTCCTCACAGGGTATTTCTTTGGTTACATGGGTCTTCTACATGCAAGGGAAAGTTTTGGCTTTTTGGCCTTTTTGCTTTTTTTCAACAGGAAAAGTAATTTCAAGTCTTCCATCACTGGCTATAAACCCAAGGCAGGCATATGGCCCCAGCTCTCCAAAGCCATACACAGAGGAACTAATAAATCCTGATTCCTTGCAGACTTGTCTTCTCTTCCCACCTTCCCCTCCTCACCCCTCCCACCCAGCCCACTGCCCCAGCACCCTCCCCAGGGTCCCCTAGCACAGGCAGCAGCTTAGCTCCTATTTATGTCCTCCAACTACTGCTGGAGCAGAAGGAAGCCAGTGCTGCGCCAGGTTCCGTGTGTGCAGACCACAGATCTTTGTTTGGCCTGGCTCGCCTAGGAACCAGCCAAACTTCCTTGGCAACCCCTACCTAAAGCAGAGGAAATCTTTGGATTTATCATCTCCACCAAGCCCTTAATTTTCATGCAACTGGGATTAAGTCAGCTGTCTGCGAGATCTTTCTTGTCACTGAAGCTGGCCAAAAGATTTAAGTTATTTTTGAGGAGGGGGTAGAGCAGGAGAGAGCACAAATGCAAAAGCAGTGGAAACCATACTAAAAATATTTCAAATATGACAGCATTTTCTTAATGGTTGTTTTGTACTTCTGTTCAGCTGAAAGGTGACTCGGGAGAGATTTTGACAGGCTTTTGCTGTTTTAAGCATTTCAGATCCTGCCAGTTTCTCTGGCAGTTTCTCAGCATTGCAAGATACTGGTCAAAACATCCTAATTCAGTCAGTTAAGCACAGCTAATTATAGTCACCTACTGACAACCCAGTGTTGTGCTGGGTCTTGTGTGCCCTTCCCAGGAAAACCAACCTGTGAGTAACAATTCAGGTTCACAGCATGAACAAATTTCAGTATTAATTCAGTAGCCCCCATCTCTTGCACAGATCTAAGGCTGATATTCCATTGCTTGTTTCCAAACCAGCCCATCACAACAGCAGCTCCCAACTCTTAGCAAAGTTTGACCCCAGCTGGAAACAGGCTCCATGGCTGAACTCCACAGCTGAGTGAGAAAGAGCCAGGTGTGGGTTTGGTTGGAAGTGCCCAGAGCCCTCCCCTTGAGGACGTCTGCCTTTGTTTTGCCTTCAAGAGGTTTTCTGTGCAATCAGTGGCTGGTCTTAAATGAAATGGAATTCTCTCCTACTTGTCCCTCTCTGCCTGTAGGCACAGAAACTGAATTCTTTCAGGACATCAGGAAATTTTGAACATCTTCACTTTCTATATATCTTCAGAGCATCGTAAGTATACCAAGTCCTTCGTGGATAATCTTTATCCTCCTCTGGAACAGAGAGGTTTTAATTTGGTGCACCCAGGGCACAGCACTGTCCTGCAGCTCCTCTCACTGGGGCCATGAACAACACTCAGAGCGGATCTGATCTCAGCAGCCCTCTCCATCCATCCATTATTTCTCCCTCTGTTCTGTCAATTAAGTCCATTCCACTCCCTGTCTGAAGGCAAGTCCTTGGTTGCTGGAATGCTGTCAGACTGGTCAGGTGAGTGCCAGAGATCTACAATAGCACTTTCCTTTCCTCAACCACTTCAATATTACACTGCACATACTTGCAGTAGTTGCAACTCCATTTCTGGCATGTTTTGAGGAATTATTTTGGTTTTAAGCATTTGGCAAGCCCAAGGTAAAGATGACATTTTCATGTCATAAAGCTACACTGAGTGTTACATACAAAGCATTTGTACTGAATACTCAGGCACTTTTCAAAGGCAGCTTGTGCAAGCTAACTGAACTTTCTTGTGGACAGATACAACTGTTGGCTTTCACTGCTATTTCAGCTTTTGTTCTGAAAGAAACAAACCAGTCAAACCTGTGTCAATTTAGTCAACTCAAAATTAGAAAGGAGAACAGCTTAACTCATATTAACAAAATTCACAGAACTGAATGAAACTGCTTTTCTTTGGGAAAAAATCAGAAGCTCACTATTTGGAAGACACTTAGATAACAGAAATAATCTGCCAAACAGGAATTATTGAGGGAAGCTGACAAGCAGTGCTACTGCATCTCACAAAGGCTCATCCAGCAGTGTTACCTTCAGGCACCGATCCCAAGCCTGCCACCTCCTGGGCTTGGAATACTTCAGCTCCAGAGACGTTCAGCAAAACGTAAAAGGAATTAAGTGTCAGGGAAAGGGGAGTGAGGGATCTTTTCCTTCAGATAAAATGTTGCTACTCACAGTGTTGGTTCTGCTGCACAAAGTGCAACCAAAGGCAACAGAGAAAATTAATTGCTTCCCTTAGTCCTGACATCATCTCACAGATCTGCATGTAATTACCAACGTGCTTCCAATAAAGCCCTCCAGGAACTCGTGGCCTGGGGCCCTGACTCCTGCAACAAACCAGGGATTACACAGCTCTGTCAGAGGGTGACAGTGCTCCAGATCAGCTCCCACTGCCAGGTCACACCTCTGGCATCACACACTGCTGACCATGGCAGCACCACATTCCTGGGGCACTGCTGCCCTTGGCACAAGGCATGGCTGTGGTGCTCATACTGCAACGTGTTCCTGGTGCTCAGAGTGCAAGCCTTTTTATTCTTTTTAAGATAGCTGAAGCAGAATCAGGTGCCCTGTACTTCAGGTTTTTGGAGATAAGCTGTTAGAATGCTTCAAAACATGCACATTTATACTACCACTTGTCAAGAAGTTCATTTGAGAAAATTGACTTTCTTGAGGTTTTTTTCTAAACATCTGAGTTACACTGAGGTACCTGTCCCAGCAGAGAACACTTCCTTTCACTCTTCAGGGAGCAGAAATCCTGCTCCATCCCATCCTGCCCTCAGCTGCACCCTGCAGTGCCCATTCCATGGAGAGCTGCTTAGAAACCACTTACAGAGTACAAGAATCTCAGATAAGGCAGAGGTGTTCCAAAGCAGCAGCTCAGACTGTTGGCTTTTGTGATTATTTGTGCTTGTTGTCTTCCCCACACAATCTGAGCAGGTCAGCAAAGGAGCAGTTCATTATCACAAAGGCTGTAGCAGGTCAGGCTGGAATTTTTCTGTCAATGCTTCCTTGAAGAGAAACTGAATTCCAGCAAAAGAGTGCCTTTGGAATTAAACTGTGTCTATCCTATGAAGATATTATTTATTTTTAAATGAAAAAGACCATATAACAGACAAGTTTGGGTTTGGTACCAAACACTCCATTCAGCTCTCAATGCAGACCCAGACAAGCAGAGTCTCAGGTCACTGACAACAACTTCATAACCTCACACCTCTCCCATCAGGTATTTGAGCTGCAGGGACTCAGAAATTGAGTGTTTTGTTCAAGCAAAGGCTCTTACCTGAGAAGTTCATTCTCTAACAAAACCCTGCCATACCTGAAAAGCCAGAGGGGTTAACACCATTTGGAGCAGCACAGGCAGTAAAAGACTCCTCTTTTAAGAGTAGCTTAGATCTTTCAGAAAGATTTTGCTGCACCAAAGCCTTTTTGTCCCTTTTTTTTTTTTTCCTAACTTGGGGACATTTTGCTTTGAAAAAAAAATTACAGTTGAAGAGCAGCACAGTAAATGTGAGAGTTATAAAGGGTGTTCTTCCATCCTCCACCCACTGTCACCATCTTTCCAAAGTCACTTTCAACTTCAGCACCTCTGAAGAAGTCTTCACTTGGTTTTCTCCCAAACTAATATAAACAAATAATTCTCTTCATATACTCAAAAAATATCTTCTAAAGCTCATCTTAAAGGGCTAACATTGATTCTTCACATTAACGAGCTAATGAAAACATTATGGCAATTCTAAAATGATAATTGTTTCACTGCCTCATAAGGATTCCCTTGTGAAAAAATTGTATTCCAGAAAGCAAAAGCTTAGCAGATTTACATTTCAGAGGCAGGGTGGCTCAACAAACATTCATACCTAGAGCTCCAATCTGTGCAGGGAATTGAGGCATCCAGTTGAAGTAACAATGAAAACAACCAGCAGAATCCTAATTAAATGCCCACTCTTTCTGTGCTTACTGGGAAGCTCTTCTCACACCCACCCAAGGGAGAACACTTGGCTATTGGCAGAGAAAAGGCATTTCCAGCACTCTGGCAAATCACTCCTTAAAATTCTCATGGCCTGGATTTGAATCCTGCTAATTCAGGACCAGTGCTGTGCTTGGGAACAGCATTCCACAAAATACATGTGAAGCTGGTAAAGCATTCAGCTGTGTCCCCAGCCCCAGGAAATACATTATTTTGTACCCAAAGCAGCTGTGCTGTGAGCTGCCACAAGCACAGCTCTGCTCCACTGGCACAGGACACAGCTCCCAGCTCCAGAGGAGGGGCACTGGCAAAGGCTGGGCCAAGCCCCTGCCTGGAAGCTGTCACTGACTCAGGGACACAACTCACAGCCAACCTGCTCCTCCTGCTCGCAGAGCTCACCCACACCCTGCTCCCACACAAACAGCTCCAGGAGGGCATCTCACAGACAACAAAGCACAGCAGAAAGCAGTCTGGATTCATGTTTATTGAAGCCAGTAATTAAAGACGTCCTCGTTTTGCCAGCACTAGAAAGCAAGGTTCCACATGACTGCATACTGCACCTGGTTAAAGCCATACAACTGGACTAAGGTTTGTTTCATACATTTGCAGTCCTAATTGTAAGTTGGAAGAAAAACCAATAAACTTAGTATACAGGACAGTGAACTTTCATTTACAGCATGTATATTGTTAAGTTCACGATGTACAGAGCAGTCACTTTCAACGTAGTTAAATTAAATAAAATACGAAATTCTGTTCAGTTTAAACAAGTTTTTTTAAAATGCCAATAAAAAAAGTGCAAACTTAAAATCAAGCAGCATAACCACAGCATTTTTATGGAGGGCCAATCTTTAAACTTTTCTATTTGCTTCAAGTTGAATGCGTTCATCTTTTGTTTTCTTAGTTTAAACATGAACAGTAGATGCAGTCACTATAATGCATATAAATATAGGCATATAATAGTTTAAACAGTCTACCATACAAGTGTATCTGCAAATAAAATGAAGTTTCACTTGAAAATGTAAAGGCTGTTTGCATTTGGCCTTTGGTTCCAATGCTTGAAGACACCAGAAGAACAACTGTGCAGCTCACCAAAGCCAGCAGACTTTGGCACCCACAGGATGCTACATTACTTACACCTCTATTCAGTAAACTAGGAGCATTCACTTGCAATTAGAAACTGGAAATCTGTCCCTGTTTTGTCTCTCTGCAAAGCTGGTAAGTTATCACACAGTAACAGTTTTGATCAGTTTTAGTATACTTAACATTTTCATACATGTGGAAAATACTTCAATTGTAAGTTTTAGCCATATTGCTAGAAAAGTGCTTATCAGGTTAGATGACAAGAAAGGCAGTTTCAGACTGAGGTTTTCAAACTATCCCATTACAATCACAAACTTAATTTTTCCTGTCCAATTTTCAATGGTTTAGTCTCCAGTCTCACTTCTCAGTGTCAGGAGGACAGTGTGTAATTACTTCTGATGTGGTAATTTGCAACTGGCACCCGTTACACCAGGAAGTGCATCCACATCACCATCAGCCAGCCACAGTCTTAGTCTAACTGTTATCTAGACAACTGTGTAACTTCAGGCCATACAATTTATTAAAAAAGTGAAAAAAAAAAGTAAAAAAAAGAAAAGAAAAATATAGTATTTTCAACAAAAAAACTGGCACAAGTAACATACTCATGTTAATGTTTGTCAAAGAGGCAAGTAAATACTCTTAGCTTTCTAGATGTCTAGACAGACTTACACGAACAGCCTCTTGCTGTAACATTGGAGTTAACACCCAGCACTGTGTTAGTGGTCAGTCTAATTCTGTATATTTAAGTAACAATATATATTAGGGAAGTTATATCCAGACATCAGATTTAGTACAACAAGTTCATATCAATAAAAAGTAAACTCTGTATAATTCAAATTGTGGTTTTTCCCTTCAGCATTAAGAGCACAGAATATGCTTGGTATTTTTAATTTCTGGTAGTGTGTACATGTAAAACAAGCATACCGTGTATAAAATCAAAGTGCCATTTCAGTAACCATAGCAGTTGTGTTTGTTTGTACAGAATGATGGTTTATGTGACCACGAACAGGGCTCCCTTTGAGCAACGGGGACAACCACAACCCATCTTTCCAAATGAAATGCTACATGAAAGAAAATAAAAAACAACTTCTTCAGGATGTCCATTGTGTACACATTCATACTTTTTAGGTTACCTTCAGAATTGGAGTTGGCTGCACCTGCAGCAGGTGTGGTTGGAACTAGGGCCTTGAAAGTTTTTTTTTTAAAAACCTCCATAGGTGTAAGGCAGGAATCCATTTTAGCTTGGTAGCTAATATTTAGTTACAAAAAAAGTAAGAAAAAAAATACTGAGAGTGTTCTGTAGCACATTTCATTATGGGAAAATGATCCGTCACCCACCATTCTTCATAGGCCAGCCTCTTGGCATAAAAAAGGCAGAAGCTATCAGAAAACAGGATTTAAAATTAAATACAAATTGCCAAACTACTGTTTTTCAAATAAAACCAAACAGTGACTGTTTGTACTACAGTGCACAATAAGTTCAAGCACCTTCTAAAGACACATCACATACTGTGCCAGGCACTTGGAGCTAAACAAGTTTAGTTTCTCCCTTTGTCAGCTACACCAGAAAGGGCATCCACACTCTTAAGACATCTTCAAAAACTAAAACAAGATATAAAGAATAAATTCCCATGGTTCTTAGTGTTTGGCCTGGAATTCTCCAATGTAAAGTAGTCTTTTAAAAACAGTGACTATTAACCCCCTGTGCAACACAGGATTTGACAACATTGCTCCTCTCCAGTCAATCCAACATTCTGGTTTCTCGCTGTCCCAAATCCGTTTCCCCTTTTAGGGCTCCATTCCCCACCTCGGCTTCTTTCCCCAATGAATGCTGTTACACCACCACCACTCCAAGAATATAATGCATTGCAAACATACAAGTAGCCAATTCCAGTAACTCTGAAAGAGGGTTTCAGTTCTCTTTCTTGCTTCGTGTGCAGTCAGTAGTACTTTTGAAAGAATTCTCCGTTTTGCTTCTCTGTGTTCTTCACAACAGGAAATGCAGCTGCACCTGCTTTACCTCCAAACCAAAAGAATTGCCCTATATAAACTCTAAATGGTTATCTTATACAGAGGGATTTTATATGCAAACTTCCTGAATGTGCACTTTTTACTGGGACAAGGCAATGATGTAGTAAGCTCATTTCCCCTGCCCCGAGAAAACTGATAGCATCTGCCATAGCAGAAAATTCCTGGTCTTATCAGATCACTATACATAGTTATTTGGTCATTTACATCTGCATTGCTCTGCCCTATCAAGCCTCGTTCTCTGTTGGAGGAGAGTTTGTTGTTACCATGGGGTCAGGCTTGCGAGTGATCCTGTCCAGCTCCTCCTGAGCATTTGCCAAAACTGTCTTTTGGCCTGGAAAGAAAAAGGACACAAAGCATTCGAATTTCAATGATGTATTTTAACCAACGAGCACAAATGTTCCAAAAAATCACCTTTATATGACAATATATTACTTATTTCTCATTATTTTGCCACCTCCCCAAGACCACAGAGCCTGGCACATTGCAGGGCATTGTCTGTGTAAAAACTGATAAAGACTCAGATTTGATCTACTTTAAAGAGATGAAATGCTGAACTACACAGCAGCAAAAAGCACACCACCACCAGTGATATGTTTATAGCAAACATTTTAAAATAACCGTATTTAGAATTTTCCATAAAAATCAGCCATACACAATTCTATTATTAGCATTGATAGCAAGGACTATTTAATCCCAACTTTTAAACACGAGGTATGTAGGACACCTGCTAAAAAAAATCCCATTTGTTTGGTCGCACTTGTACTCACTGCATTAGAATATGAAACAACTAACAGGGAGAGCTCTGTATCTGCAGCCAGTGTTTCCCTTAAAAAGGGGACAGGAATTGCATATTCATGTAATATCTCCAAGCAGTCATTTCAAAGGACCTCTTCAATTGGAACCAGACACACTGAAGTATTTCATGGAAAGGCATATCTTACATTTTTATACTAGATTCAAAACTTTTTAACAATTCCCTAACTGAACCCTCAGCTTACTTCAGTGATTCTGAAAATTACAGACCCACGGACAAATTCATCACCAAAATTGGAACAATATATCCTAATGCAGGGAGCATACAAGCATTTAAGATTAAAAAGCTATATTTTTAGACAAAAAGTAGATTATATAACCATGTACAGCTTCCTTACATAGCCAAAGAATTTAACAAGCATCTGTTTTCCAGCTCAAATGTGTGTGAAATATTAGGTGGATTTTTTCCAGGGTACATGCTGAAAACATTAAGAAGGCAAGATTTGACTGTTAGAGATTTAAGTGTTTTTTTCCAAAGTACAAAGACATAACCAAGTTAAAAGGTTACATTTAATCACTAGGAAGGTTTTAGACCCAAGCACTAGTCATAAGCTACAGCACTCTAAACAGCATCTACTCAAAGTAGGAGTATTTAAGCAAAATTTAGGAATTAGTACATTAACTAATGTACTGTAACGGAACTTAAAATACAAAACACTTCACATGTAGACTACTGGCACCTGGGAGCTGAAAAAGCATAAACCCTAAACCAATAAAGGCCACACATAATCCTTGCTTAAACAAGAGCAGATCTAAACAAAAACTGTGACTTTGTTTTTTATGCTGGATGAACAGGCTCCTTAGGGCTCCAAAATAACCCTAAGCAGTGTCCTGCAAATACCTCATGTGGACAGGAAAACCACTCCCCTTTATCACCACCATGGGGGAGCACCTTCTAAAGGAGAAGAAATACAAGGAGCTGTTTTTGAGAAAATAAGAGTTTCCCCTCCATTATGAATGAGAGGGACACTTGCTTTCACTTTTGCTACAAATCTGTCCAGGACTGATGGCCTCATTTGGTGAGATGTGTTCTGTACAATTACATGCCCCCAGTTCTGTACAATTAATTCCTCTTGCTAGATCAGAGTGAGAGCAGGGAACCTGAGCTCTTTATCCTCTGTACAGGAATAGAGAGGGAAGGCAGCCTTAGAATTTGCAAGAATCTTCTTGTGAATATAAATTAAATAACCTTGTGACTATAGAAGTTCACATGAAGAAAAATAATCCACCAAAGAAACAACCAGTTGAAGTTCTTTGAAATATCACGGACTAGACATCAAAGAGAATCCAGAAACAAAGGCAAACAAAAGGAAGTGCACAGCAGGAGAAATGGACACAACACTGCAGCATCTGCCCAGGGGAGAGATTTCTCTCAGGTAAGAATTGTCCCAGCAGAAACCAATCCATCTATCAGGCCGACCAGCACTGTTGAGATCCACAAGGTCTCTCTCATCCTGGGACAGAATTTCAGCGTTTCAACCTCAGGCTATTCATAGCCATGAGAGAAACAGATGGTCTCTTTAAAGCTAAATATTTTTGTCATCAACCTTCTGAAAACGTCAGGCTCTTTAAACAGTTTAGACATTTGAAATGCCTACAAAGATAATTTTAGTACATTCACTCACACAGAGGGTGCTGCTGGAAAAAAAAAAAGACTTTCTCCAATATGTTCAGCTCAACTCTTCCACAAAGAACAGGTCATCTCTTCTGTTCTCACCAGCACCAGGTACCTCACAAACTCAACAAGAGCTTTTCAGACAGCAGCATGAGGAGCCCTTACCTTCTCAGGACAGTTTAATTTACAGTGCTTCATCTAAGGTGTGAGCACAGCAGGTGACAAGAACAGGCACCTTCTCCTGTGAGTGAAAGCCGACTGTTCTGTTCCCAAAGCCAGGAAATGGGAGGGATGGAGCTGCCAACTCGATGCAGCCAAGAAAAGCCAACCTTGAGATCATTCAGCAGAAGCACTTCCACCCAAGAAAGAGAACTGCTGCAGCAGGCACGACAAGGAGGTAGATCTGCAGTGCTGATACAATATTCTGATCACCCAGGTTCAAGACAAGAATAAGCCAATGATGGGAACTAATGAAGAAACTAGTGGGGAAAACAGAGCTCAGCCTCTAGCAGGAGACTAGAAGAGAACTTGTCTAATTTAGTCTAACAAAATCAAGAAGTTAAGGGAGGATGTATGATTGCTGTCTCTACATGTTTCAGGAGAGAAATGATCTATTCCAATTAGAAGTTAATGCTGACACAAGGGAAAAAAAAAGCAAATGAAAAAGCCACTTGTTATCTTTGAAAAGTCCTGGATGGCACAGAATGTTCTAGAAGACCAAAAGAGGAAAGAGTAAAGCCCATTACAGACTAGTTTAGTAGTTTTTCCAGAAATTGCAGGTATGTTTTAGGTGCTTAGAGCAGCCTACCAGCACAACAACCAACAGGGTCTGTTCCCGACAAGTTCTGCCAAGCCACCCACATTTCTATGAAAGGATAACAGGTCCTGTGGAGAAGGGAGAAGTGGTCGACATCACATCTCACATAACCTTCACAGAAATAAAAAAAAAGCCTTGATATTCCAGAGAAAATGAATGGATTTTAATTCACAGAATTACCCACTAGTTATCCATAGCATTGGTCAGTACTTTTATTCAGCAATCTACCCTGTCCAGCTGTAGAAGATAGCAGATATGTAGGTAAGTGTGCCTGAAGGGACAACAAAGAATTTTGAAAGATAAGATTGGAGGGAAAAAGTTATTTACATAAATTACTCAAGTGGTGCATGGTGACAGAATGGAAAACAATGTTAAAGCAAACACACAACCTTTTGAGACACTGAGGTCATTCGATACAGAGTAGAAACCCTCCTACCAGGAAGCAGAAAATGTATTAAACTGGCTGAATTGTTATAAAAAATCCTGTTCAGTGTCACACAGATGAAAACAACCCTGTATCCCCCTGAGAGATGTGAGCAGAACACATCTGCAGCACAGATCAGGTCACCCCTTCTCAGGGCAGGCAAAGCCTGGTCTGCCACCCCCAGTTGCTCCTGAGCAGGTCCCCGAGCAGAGTCCCAGGGCAGCAGAACTGTCACAGCCAGAACAACACGTCCTGCACACAAATCTGCTCTTGCAGGCCACACACAAGTCATAGGCAAAGGGCAGCTTTCAAACCCAAACACTGCTGCAAACACAAAGGGGCTACACTGACCTCCATCACCACCCAAACAAGACCAAGAGTACTGGGATTCAGAAACACTGGCCAAGAGAAGAAAATAACTGAGAAATTAAGTGCTGGAATGAGCTTCCTGGAGAGGTGACACTACAGCTTTTATTTCTGAGTTTGTTTGCTTTTTAATCACTAGCCAGGTGCTCCCTAACTGGCTTTGCTTCAGATAAAAGGCATGGATGAAATAACACCTAAAAATGTTTCTAGTTCTATTTCTATAAAAAGTTATTTTGACCTTGTGTTGAGTAAACCACGAGGCTGCATTTGATGAAGCAGGGAACACCTCTCAGTGTTTAACTGAAGAGGGAACTCTGGATTATGAAAGAATTAGTTCAGTATTTTTATAACATGGATACAATATTATTATGTAAATAATATATAATACAAAATCCCTTTTGTTATCTTCATAATAAATAAATTTAATGAAAACAAAATTACCGAATTCGGCTGAAACAAACACAAAAAAATCACACCTGACTTGCTGTAAGTCAAATTCTAGACACTTTTGAGCTTTCAGAGCATGAAATGTCATGTACACCTTCCCAATAAAAAGTAAAAAATACCCATGCTCCAGTTGCTTTGGTTTTCTGACAGAACCATCAGTGTGGCTGGCAGCAGATAGTTCTCATTTCCAGTTCAGAACGTCTGGGCCTTACACACCCCTCTCAGCATAAGGAACTGTGGGTTTGGCATCACCATTAAAGTCCACAAGACTGCACAAGCTTGGGATCAGAAGTAGTGTATCTATTACTAATTTAATAGAGAAAGAACTCTGGAAGGAAAGCTCCTGAACACTCAGCGTGATGGGAACACCAGTATTGAACAGAAACAGTCAGCAAATCAAAGCAGTAAATTTAGTCTATCAGGTGGACAATGCATTTTACACCACCAGGGTCTGGGTAGGCACCAAGAACTCTGACAGGTTTCTTTCATTTTCACCTGAGCTGCTGCATTATTTACCAGCAAGGATCTCACCCAGTGCGGTCACAGGCACACACAGAGTGCATCCATTTGTCGGTGTTATCAGCTCTGTTGGATCACAATCAAATACTAAATAATTACTGAATGAACAACTTCAAGCTGTCACAAGCAGGAACTCATTTCAGTTTGAACTCTGGGGAGATTTCAATAGTTCCACTGCCAGCTCAAGTCCAAACCCAAAAAACTGCATCTCCTTCGCAACAGCAAAGAGTCAAGAAGGGAAGGAACTCTGAAGCTGAAAAAGAAATCAGCACTTTCAGTATGGGATCAAGACTCAAATGTCACTGAGATCCCAGCAATGCAACTTCACTCCAAGAATTAAGTTATATCAGGCTTAACAGAAGCCCTGGAGTTGTGAAGGTGCAGCAGTTTAGTTCTTTTTTTAAACACTGCACATTTTGTCACTGTCATCTGTCAAGGTCTGTCACTTTGCTGACCAGTGTAAGAGACACACCCATGGACCAAGGTGCCAAATAAAATAGTAAAAACAAGTCCATACAGTGATTTCTTGGCTGTACTTTGCACTCCTCCAGCACCAGGACTTCCAGGAGAGCCAGTCTTTTTGCTCAAGAGACTGTTAAAGAAACTAGCCAAGACTCCTTCACTTGCAGCATTATCTAAATAAAAAAAGAAATACAGATCACACAGAACACTTTGAGCTGGTAAATTATAACTTATTTTCACATATATACAAATCTCTTGCTAATCAAGGAAATAAACCTCAGCTCTGACAAAGTCTGTCCTTGCTCAGTTTGAAGATCCCAGTCCTCTGCACACCTCAGCATAGGCAGAGATGGCTGAAAGCACATTCCTGCTTTTCTGGAACGATGGGGGAGTGCCATGAAATTTTAATCTAAATATTTGTATGCTTTTAAGTTTTTAATAAATGTAGAAGCCAAGAGCAAGATTATTAAGTATGGAAATGAAAATCAAAGACTGATAAGCCCATTAATAACATGCACAAATGTTTCAGTGCAGCCTTTCATGCCACACTGCTCTTAACAAATCAAAACTCAGCACTTCAGCAACAGGACAGGATCCAGAAGGGCATTTTACCCCCTGGAAGTGAGGCATGGCCCTACAGTGCACAACAAAAAACAACACTGGCCCTGCAGAGCTTCTTAATACCCAGAGGGGAAAGAAACCCCTCAATATCATGGAGCTGCATCTCAGGGCAAGGTCTCATTTCCATGTTACTCCATCTACTACATCCCAGAGAGGGTTTAATAGAACAGGGCTCACTGTAGATTCCAGAATAAGTGACATGAAGTATAAAACTGTTTGTAGTTTAGAGCAGTCTCCACCCTAATAATCCAGCTGATGCATAGTAAATGTACTGAGGCAACTTAAGGAAATTAGAATGTATTTGACCTCTGTCTGACTGCTTGGCAGTAACAGAACTCTTTTTCAAGTCATATAAATGACCAGAAAAGAATCAATCCTAAGTTGTGTCATAAATTCATTTCTTTTATTAATGTAACTGTACTATTAGTGAATAAATCCCCAAGTCTTTCTGCAGAAGAGGATTCACTTCAAGGGAAATAACACATGATAGAAGAGTAAAATGCTCATTCATACTTTTAATATTTGGATCTGGTTTCTTAACTGATGTGATTGGTGAGGCACTGGGTACATTGGCGGGACCAGCTCTGCCTTGAGTTCTTGGGGATCCTGCAGGGCCTCTTGCAGGAGATTCCTTAAAAAAAGTCCAAATCACACATATCAGAGAAGAACTTCAAAGATTAGTTACATAAAGCAAGTTTAGTATCACATGCATATTACATTTTCAACCTTTCTACTGGCACTGTAGTGATGCACACTGGAGAAAGAAAACAAACAAGCACCCAAAACACCAGTTATTTTGGGGATGTGCCTCTGCTACAGGAAAGGCTGAATAACTGCAGGAAATTTTCTGTTCAAGAATCAGATGTTTCCACAGTGAATTTACAAGCAACAATTTAAAATATTGCCTCATTATTTATTTACTTTCTGCAGTTTGGAGAGATTATGTAGGCTACATTTAAATATAAAAAATGGACCTCTGCAGGTTCTGATCATTCCCTTTTCCCTTGAAGGAAACAAAACACCTCCTACTCTTTTCCTTGGATGTACTTACTGATGCTCTTGTAGGCGTTGCTGGCTGTTTGGCAAGGAATGACTGCAAAAACAACATATTAAGCATATTAAATATATTTCAAAGAACACAGAGGAATAAAATACAGTGAAGCTGAGTAACCATTAATTTATTTGATCTTTTTTCCTGATACTTATGGGATTCCTCTTTGATATTTCTATACTTCCCAACTCTGCCTCCAGAGGACTGAGCTGCAAGGAGTAAATAAGCTTTGGGCCTTTGTCTCACACAGCCAGTCCAGAACTCAAAGCCAGCACCACACACACCCAGTCTGCAGCCTCCAGGACATTTATAATCCCCTGCATAGGGAAGTATTGATATATTTTTTAAATCATAGAGTAATAAAGAAAATAACAAGTTACAGCATAGCCAAATTGGACACATTAGAGCCTTTCAAGCCTCTGGCTGTAAGAAAACTGCAATGCTCAGATGTTAGGTTTTAGAAGTATTTATATTTCACAGAACAATATAACTTTGTAGTGAAATCCAAAGTCTCCTCTTCTCCTTTAACATGTAAATTCTTCCTGATCTCAGCATACCTTTCCTTTCATTTTGCTAAGATAAGTGACCATATTTCCTACTTGTATTTTTAGAATAAACTCTTACTTCACAATTACATCTGAATTTGCAAGGCGATAACAAGGGAGTTAAGACTTATTTTCATTTTTCCACTCTTACCTGCTGCTTCATAAGAAATACTTGCTCATCTTCTGCTGCCAGCTCTTTATCATGGACTAACTGTTGAACAAAACATTTTGTTACTTTAAGTAAAATCTGAAGTGGGTTACTGTAACTGGGTTTTATGTTTTGGTGATCAAAAGGGAGAAGAGAGAGGCAAATCTTTAGGACTCTTGTTCACTTTTTTTTTAACTGTTCTCTCACATTTAAAATAATAGTAACATTAAAGAAGTTGTCATTAAAAAATACTGTAAAATAAAAAAATTGGAGCAGACTAACAGTGATGCCAGCCTGTGAGCACTGTCCTAAAAGATGAGCACTTGGTAAGTAGCCACATTCATCTTTTTAAGTTTGGATAATGATCTCATCAGCATCTCTTCAAAGACCTGAGATGACCTGGCTTTGCCTTTGCATGGCAATTCAGTGCCAAATGTACAAATGTCAATGTCCTACAAGAGAATTCTCCATTTTCTGGGTGTGTTTCTGCCCCACACATGCAAAAGTGGTAAAATGTAAAATAGCTATTCCTGGATTGTCTTTCATTCAATAAGGTGAATGGTTTCTGGGCTTGCTTGCAGTATTTTAAAAAACTAATAAATGAAAGCTTGATGTTTCACATATTTAGATTTTAAAATACATTTATATTTGGAGTTCTTCAATACTGATAGTCATTCAAGCACACTCCACTTACTTGTTGGGGTATAGGAAGAAATAATCTGTTTTTACCTTTCTTACGGGAGGTTTTACAATGAAGTCTTCATATGGATCCTCTGGTTTTACTGTTGTGAAGTTTTCATGTAAAATGGCAATTTTCTTCTCATTGTCCCAACCAGCAGGTCTGTAAAAAGGAAGAAAGCTTTGCCTTTGCTGTAACTTCTACAGAGACCATTTATAAACTCTCCTCTACTTAAATGAGGCAACTTTCTTACGGGTCAGTCCCAATTCTCAGCTAAATTCAAAGGATACAAAAACTGGAATGGTATAGTCTGATTCAAGTAATATGCACTAAATTGCCTTTTTAATTTGAGATTCCACAAGACCTGAATGCTAAGCTCTTGAACAGCAAACCATTCCATTTATTTTTATATACAAGTTACATGCAGTGCAGTACTTAGTGAAAACAACTGTGACACCAAGCTGCTTGTCCAAGTCACTCACATAAAAACTGCATCCTTCTCTACCACTAAGGCAGGCGTGGTAAACTGGAAACCGTAGGTTTTATGTACAATGTACTTATACAACAGGTCAAGGTTCTTCTCCTCCTTAACTGATGTATAAATCAAGGCAGCCCCATCTGAGTTTCTATTTAAGGAAAATGATGTAAGGTATCATTTCTAAATTATAATAAGACTTTCAAAACAGGAGTTAATAGATTTATGTCTTCTAGACTTAGAGCAGTAGATCAAGACAAAACTGGAGAGTTTAGCATTTAGGGAGAGGAGGGGATATAACATGACAAGACTCGTGGCACTTTTCTTTGACATACACAAAAGTTATCCATCTTCCCAGGCTTACATGGAAATTGCATCCTACTTAACTTGGAAAAAGTCAAAAACTTAATGCAAAGATGAGATCTCAGGCTTACATGGGAACTGCAGATTCTGAGGGGAAAACCAAGAAACAACACTTCACAAAATGAAAAACCAGTCCTTTGTAAAGGAACAAAAGCTCCAAATCCCATGCACAATTTAAAAACTAGAAAAGGTTTTATACCTCTGTCAACATTTAAAAAAACCCCAAATGCTACACAGCAAATAACTAAATACCAAGCAATCTTGCAGAGCAATTTCTTGGATTAACTTTATGTGCAATTCAACATGAAAATATCTCTTCTTGCTTCCAGATCAGAGGCAATCTCCTGGGCACAGGAAAGGATACACTGTAAGCAGAATCTGCGGATGTGTGACTGAATGAAGTCAAAGTGTTCTTCCCTGTAGTCGTGCTCCTTCTCCAGGACACTCACTGCATCACACTGGGACAGGCAGGAAAACAAACCAGAAAAACCCAGGCAATTAATCCCAGCACATCTTAAAACACCTTCTTTAATCTTACACACTCCCATCACATTTACTTTGAGTCTCTGGTTCTAAAACAGCACAAATAAACCAAATGCTAAAGTAATTAACAGATAACTGAGAAAGTTCTTGCTATTCCATAAAAGTAAAAATTGATGTTGATGGCAGAAGCTCACTTGTAAAACAAATCCCTTCACTGTTAACCCAGAACTTATTTTGCATGTCTGTAGACAGCATCCCCTCTACAAGAGAAGCAATGAAACCCTTGCACAGCTGCAAACAGAAGCAGAGCCTCACTTTTGTGCACACCACCAGCACGGGAATGCCCAGGTTGTGGGTCAGCACGTTGTCTCCAAGGGGCAGGGACACGTGTTCATCCTCCTGGCCAGACGAAGGGCCTCTCCTCTGTGGTGATCCTTGGTAGCCTTCCTCAGGTTCCACATACTCCTGAAACTCCTTTATAACTATTAAAAGAGAGAGATTCTTAGGGTACAACAAAGGAACTAGTTCTTTTTAAATTATAATTAATCTACAACTAGAAATCTCAACTTTGTTTTTAAATTTCTGTACTACATGAGAACTGAATGCAAGTTAAGCCTTGTTGTCCTTTCCAACACCACAACTCTCCTCCATCAAAACTTACAGGAAGCTAAATCAAGTGGGATCTGGAACCATTACAAATCACAATTATCTGCAAGAGCTATAGTATGTACCAATGCATATTCCTGAACATTTCATTGTAGGACAGTTGACAACTGAAAACATAAATGTGGTTTAGCAACACAGCCTACACCCTGCATTTTGTACCTATTGTGGAAGAAAGCACAGCGAAAACAGATGTACACAGAGAACACCAACCTAAAACAGCCACTTTTTCTTACAAACAATTACTTTAGTTCCCATCACTACATTTCTGTTGCAGGCATCCAGTGCTAGAAATATAAAACCTACCTGCATAAACACACACTCAAGGGCATCTGCATGTCACCTGAAGAGACTCAGTTGTATTCTGGAAAACTACAGTGGGGTCCAGAGGAAACTAGATGCTTTCTAGGCTTTCAGTATTTTAATTTACACCAACAGTGAGTGTTCTGATCACTATCAAATACTGAGGCATCTAAGGAATAGCATTAAGGCCATTTTGGAAATGCACTGTGAGCCCACACATGCATTATCAAATCTGAGCTGCAATCTACACTTTAATGTCTTTTATTCAAGACCAAAGGCACAGACCAGCTAAATCCATGTCCTGGATGTGGCTGCTCCAGGCACAGCACTGCCCCGAGGCCCAGGGCTCCCCGCCCCCAAAGCCTCCTCCTCCTCACTCAGCCATGAGGAACCCTCACAGAAAGAGCCAAGCAAACTCCATGATGTGCTCCCACAAAGACACCTTTATTTTAGAAACAGTGGGAGCAGAGTGACTGTAGGGACAGTAAGGAACACTGCTCAGAAAAGCCACCAGTCTCCAGCCCAGCCACACAGAGAGGCTGCTCAGTACATCCCCCATATGTCAGTGCACTGCAGGCCTCCTGAGCTTAGCAAGTGGTAAAACATCAGGGAAGTTTCTTCTACAAACCTTTCAAAAAGAGGTCATAGTACCTTTTCAAAATAGGAACCATTCCTGCAATAGAATGGGTGTGTGAAAGGAAGAACAAATCAGAAAAACTCTTCTGTTCAGAGCTGCACGGCCTACAATGTTTAGCTGAAATACAAAATTGTGTGGTTCTTGTGGAAAAGAAGAGAGGCTCCATTCCAGAGAAAAGCTTAAAAACCCCAGACTAAATATAGACCATAGGACTTCCAATCACCAATTCAATCTATTCCAGGATGCAAGGAACTACAAACAAATGAAAATGGAATGCAGTTGCTTTACACGTGGGGAGGCAGTGCCTTCTGGTGGAGAGGAAACAGCAGCGCTCCCAGGGATGCTTCCTTAGTCAGCTACAGCAAATCAAAATTCCATTCTACATTCTGCCCACTCCATGTGTTTACTATGTCACCCAAAGCCTTTAACTAGAAAAGGCTTCTCCTGAAGTACTTCTTCACTTTTATCAGCTTTCCCATTACTATTTACTATTGAGGCCAAGTGTATTAGAGCAGTTTAAAGAATACCGTCTGCACCTTCCACAATGGTTCAGATGAGCCTCTCCAACTTCATCACACAGAAGAGACTATTTCACAATACAGCTCTCAATTTACCACAGCATTATAATCAGACTGGATTCATTTCCTGGGTTTTGTTCTTATCAAAGCAAAAGACTCTTCTTTACTGAGATACTTGGGAGCATAAACCCCTTCAAATTGTGGGGAATAAAAGCCTCTCCTGGAAAGAGTAACACTCAACAACATGAGAAAACAAAAGATGCTCCAAGAATTTTAGTAATGTAAATAAGAGCAAACACATGGTACTTTCAGGAGTCTGATGGCTCCATCCTTACGAATTTTCTCCTCATGAATTTTGCTGAATGGGAATGAAAAGGACAATCCCAGAGAGCCACGACTCCCAGCTCCCCCCTCTCTCCAGGAGTCAGCAGCAGCCAGCAACAGCAGCAAGGCCACACATCACACACAGAGGGAGAAAACCCTGCCCTGTGGAGCTGGGCCCGGCATTGATCCCTGCCAGGCACTGAGCGGTGGCACAACACTCCTGAACAAACTGAGTTACAGAAGGCAACAGCCAGAGCAAGAACCTCTGACTACAGCATCCTGAGCACACAGAAACCACTTTAACTCAGAAACAAGTGTAAGTACCTGTCAGCAACAGGCTCTTCAACACTGCACCAGGCTTCCACTCAAGCTCCATTCCCATTCAGAATTTAGTCCTGCTAAATCCAGGTGAACCTGTACCCCAGGTACTGTCAGATGCCCCTATGAACAAACTGCACTCTCACAAGGTAATAAAGCAGCTCACTGCAGTAAAAGCATTTCTTTGACACACAGCAATTTCATACTTTCTCTTACCTCCCACAGCCATTTCTCTTTTGAGCTCCACTCTCAGGCTTTTACTGGATATAAAGTATCCATATTTAATAGAAATAAAGTTGTTGTGCCCAAACAGATCACATAAGCTTTTTTTTTCCCTTTTATCCTAGAGAGCTATGAATATTTTCTCCTCCCCATAGCTCTAATTGAGGAATCACCTTCTATATGGTATAGAAAACAACTCTTTTCTTTATTAAGAAATAGTGAAAATTACTTGGGTTTAAGGTTTTTGAACAGGAAACACACTTAAGATGATGCACATAAAATAGGAAGCCACAAAAACAACAGTTCCTCTGGCAAATCAGTAATATTCTGCTACCCATCACTAAGGCTGAGTAATCAGAATGGCCTATTATGTTTAAAAAATTCTCACCAAGTGATGATGTGCCATTAAAATCACACCTCCCCTACAGAGTGCTGATTTATCTGCCAAACTTGTGGCTTTTTAGGGCTTTGCACTGAACACAGCAAACAACAGCAAGGATCCAGCAAACTGTTTTGTTCAAGTTGCTGTTGTTCACATGAGGCACTGCAAGGTAACTCCACCAAAAACTGCTGCATCACTCAGGACATGCATCGACTGGAAGCACCACTGAGACAGCAATCCACAATTATTCTTAGTTTGATTGTTCCAGCAACAATAAGATGCTCAGGCTTGGAGTGTTCTTTAACTGCAATGTGGAAATGCAGGCAAATACTACCACTTAGTGGATAAATCCCAAAGGGCCTGAATAGCAGAATGAGAAGAAGAAATAATATTTTTTTTCAAGAATGTCAATCCATATTTACACCCTATTAAGTTTTACAATCACTTTTAGCTTTTTTGTGCCCTATCTTTGTTGAGCATTAAAAATTTTAGTCTTGTGCAAAGAATTCCTAGACAAAAGACACCTAGATAAAATGAATTTTTTTAATCTTTTAGCTTAAGAAATCTTTCAGCTCTATGTCAGACCAAAAAAGAAAAAAGGTAGACAACTGAAACGAATTCAGCTTGAATGGGACAATGCACAATTTTCAGGAAAATGTTATTGTGTTTCAGTTCTTTAGCTTCAAACACTCCAGAGGTCATTGGTATAATTGCCCTTTTACCAATACACTTCCTTTCTGCAGTTCTTGATTCCTGACAGCTGCCCTATCTGCTCTGCTGTCTTAAATAGGGAGGCAACATTCACATCTTCCCTGAAATAATTATTCAAATATGTATTACTTAAATAATGCTTTATCACAATTGAGCCTGAATTAAATTAGCATAGTTGACATTATGTATCTGACTTCACATTAGCCAAGCTCTGAGCAAGGAACCTCCAGAGCAGCTCAGCGATGGCAGCGAGTGCAGGCAGATGATGCTCTGGGTACACTCTGAGCAAGGCCGCCTGCTGCTTCCATGTGTGTCCTGCTGCCCACTCTGGAAGCTCTCAAACTCCAAAGGGAAGTTTCTCACCCACCCAGGAAAGCCAAGAGTCTGTATCTCAACCAGCACTCTCAGGAGCAAGGGCTGGGTGCAGAAAGGCCTCACCAACCCTGCCAGCAGAGACAAGCAGTCCAAAGTCCAACTCCACTGAGAAGGGTGAGCTAACAAAGGGATCTCTGGAAACGCTTAGGACCTTAGCAGTGGAGAAGGAACAACCTTGCAGCACTTAAAGCGGATGCCAGTAGGACAGGACTGGGCAGTGTTTCCCCAGGGTTCCTGATGCTGAGTGTGACAGCCAGGGAAAGCACTGGGGACATTCAGCTCGGGATGGAGGGAATACTCTGCAGGTGAAGTCAGGAAACACATCCATCCACGTGGTCTTGTGCTGCAGGGGGCTTTAATTCAGCACATCCCATCACTCTGCACTCCATTTCTATGTTCCTACTGCCCTCATGTGTGCTTTATTACCCTGGTTTTTACATACTTGGGCTGTTGCAACCCAGTGACTTCATTTTCTAAGTGGCAGCCTATCCCAGGAGGCACAGGCAGCAGGATTTCAGTAAGGAAATCAGTTAGCATGGGCAGCAGTCCCAAGGCATTCACCAGGCACGTGTGCCCTACCCTGCCCAGTCCATTACCCTGACACACTTACAAGGGGCCTCTCCTCAGCACGGGCTGCTAAGAGAATTACAAGCCATGGTAGCCAAAGTTCTGAGCACAGAGTGGCCCTAGGGACGCTGCAAGAAATCAGAGATGTATCCAGGTGACACATGTGTCCCACACAGGGCCTGAGAACAGGAGATGGAAGTTTGGAGACATCAGGGCCCTGTGTGCCATCACTGAGCCAGGGGATGGCACCAGAGCCGTGCTGGTGGAACTCGACCCCTCTCCCATCTCCTCTTCCCTTGACTCCAGGAGAGCTCAGAAGAAACCAGGAGTTTCTATGATACTTTAATTTAGAATTCTCTAAGATACCACTACTAGAATGTCTTCTAAGTTCCTCAAACAGGGCACTTCAGCTTTGCCATAGCTCCTTCACAGAGTGCACTCTGAAGGGAAGGCTGAAAAGCTTCTCTTTTCAAAAGGAAAATTTAAGTGCACCAACTCCCCCTTTATTTGGATTGCCATAGCATTTGCTGTATCTCAGAAAAGTGCAAATTGGGTTAGCTGTTGGATTTTGATACTAGAACTGCCTTTCCATTTCCTATTCCAAAAAATCTCTCACACACATAAACCCCCCACCCCCCAAATTATTCCCATAAAAACCCTCATATTTTACTTTTTGTTTCAATATAACCTGATGATCAAACCTGGGTGGTTTCAATCATTAAGTTTAAACTCTAGATGGTATGCACAAGTCTTCTGGGTACATAATATTTAAGATTCAGAAAGGATTATCAGCTGTACAAATACACCTGAGTGCTCACAGGCCAAACAGATCACACTGCTCCCTAAAGTGACCCTCAGGAAGCTACCAGACCATATTTCCAAGGGCTCCACACTCCAGCAAAGAGAGCCACCAGCTCGGAGCCAAAGCAGCAACCGGAGAGGATCAGTCTGAATCTACTTGATCTGAAAAGGACTGGAAGTTGCTTAGGTCTTTTCCACTAAAGGAATTTATTTTGGAATAATTCAATATGAAAACCGAAAAAAAAATTCTCAAGAAATATTCAAAACTACTTTAGGAAAGGAGCTGCAACAATGCCTGCTTGCCAGTGCCAGATTCTTTTCTGCCATGGATATGCCAGGAAAGAAGGTTAATTTATACAACATTCCTCAAGTCACAGGGTAGGAATGGCTGTAGTGAGACACAATTAGCTGCACCAGGATCACAGTCTGAGCCACCAGAAAAACAAGGGCAAAGAGACCTTCTGTAAGACAAGCACAGTATGGGAATAGGACCTGGCTGAGATATCACAGGAAAGCAGACAGCTCACCTCCTCACTGAATTTTGTCATAATTTTTTAAACAACGAATCTGTCATTTTATTATTTTTTTTAAATTGCTCTTTTTAAAAATCAAATTGTCAAAATCTCATTATTGCCCAGGATCTAGACCAATAATTCACCTGATGTTTTGTCAGCACAGTAAAACTGAAAGAGTTGTTTTAAAGCCTAACAAAGTCTATCTGAAGTAGACTTGCAATCACAACTTTAAAGTAATTCTTATCCAACCCATTCTCAAAACACTAACCCGAAGGACTCCACCAAAAGTTGTGAGAGCTAATTAAAAAATCAACAGGAATGTATGGATGCACAAAGACTCACACTTCTGCTCCATGTGCCGCATCTCTTCTGGAGGAATTTTCATCTTATCAATGTGTTCTTGCAAGACACTGGCCCATTTCTGTAAAGACTCCATAACAGTCCAAGGTCTAGACATATCTGCTACAAAGACCACGATGGTGTCTTGCAGGGATTCAGCAGAAACTGCAAACTTCAGCAGCCCTTTGTGGTACAAGTCTCCATCCAGGATCCAGACGTTGCAGCGAGTGTGATCTGAAAGGAAAAGACACAGTTGGAACCCAGCAGATGCCAGGGTTTGGCTTTGCCAGCCTGGGAGTGTCCAGATGGGAGCATCAGTGCCCAGTGGAAGGAGCAGGCCCAGCTACCAGCAGACTTTGCTGCTTGTTTATGCCAGGTTCCTGGGTAAATGTCTACATTAGTCAGTAGATGCTTTCATTTCTGGGTTCAGAACATTTTCCTTAAAAAAAATTAATTTCTGTTCTTGGGCTTTTACTCAGGACAGCTCTCACAAGAGTTTTTAACTGCTGCACAACAGTCCTGCATTAGAAACATGCACAGTGAAGCCAGAAAACAGGGGATGTGGAAGTGCAGGCCCAAAGAGGTGGCCCTGCCCCAGCCCAGCAGGGGGTGAACGCTGCCTTTGGTGTCTCCCAGACACACAAGCTGGTTTCACACACTCGAGACACCTCCCAGCAGAAATAAGCTGCAAACAAGATACCAGCAACAAGCAGCTTAGGTTTCTAGCACAAGTGTGGGAGGAGCAAACACAGGATGAACTTCCCACCTTCCCAACAAGATTGTGCCACCTGCTCTTAACTCACACTGACTTCACACTGGCTCCTTCTGCAGGCTCCAGACAGAAGGAGCACTGGAGAAATGACCTGGTATTTTAGTTTTTGTGTTTCTCCCACAAGTGTTATGATAGTGGCTGGATACTTTGCTGGAATGCAAGGCAGAGTAGAGGGGGATCAGCTGGGACAGACAGCTGGCATTTTCCCCCAAAACTGAATTCTTGGCAAGAACAGAAGAACTGAAAAAGGAGTTTCCTCCAGAAATTATGTATCAGGTACCATGAACAACCAATTCTTCCAAATTAAAAAGAAAGAAAGAAAATAATTACATTAGCATCAGAACTTCCTGCTGAAGAGGAACAACTCCATTGATTCTATTTTCTAGACTCTTCCTACTACTTCTCGCTAAGTATTCCCTATTTTACTACAGCTATCCAGAGGGAACGGCGAGTCTCTGTTGCACTACACACAAAATATGTGACTTGTGAAACACACAGATCTGCAAACCAGTCACTGCAGAACTCAGATTTTCAAAGCAGCTACTGAGCTTCATAATTACCCTGCCTCACTGTACTTCTGTGTCCTGAATCTTTCAGCTTCGCAAAATAAATCCAATTACTATGACTATCATAACTTTATTCTAGGAAGGAATCCATCTCTCCTGACTCCAGAAAAAGGCAAAAGCTTGGCTAAGAAATCTGGAAGAAGAAAAGATGACAGATATATACAATCCTACCTGTTTAATCAGGCCTTGGACAAAATTACTGAGCAGCCCAGTTGCAGACAGATCTCCTCAAGGTACTGCGTGTGTCTGCATTCAGCATTTGCTCTACGTTCTGTTGGGCTGCCCCAAGACATTCCAACACCACCCATCACACAAACAGGCCAAGAGCCACAGTGAGAACTTCCAGCTCTGCTTACTCCCAGCTGCACCCCTCGATCCACTCTGCAGTCATCAGTCAGGGTAATCCCTGTGGAGCTCAGAAATGCACCTGTGCACACCCAGCACTGCTCCCCCTCCCTCGCCCCCCTCCAGGGCACCAATCACTGGCACCACAGGGATTCCCACAGCACTGGAGGGCTGAATCTAAAGCTCCCAAAGACCTCTGATGACAGAGGGAAGGTCTAGGAGAAGTCTAGAAAAACAGAAAGCAAGGTAGGACACAATGTGAACACATTTGCATGTTTGCTATTACACAACAGTAACTGAAACATCTGTGCAGGACTCTGCATTCTAGAAGCATCCTTTGTACATGTCCTAAAACAGCAGCCTCCCAGGAACTAAAAACCCCATGAGCTTCCTATGAGCTAAAGGTTATTAATAGACACAAACTGTGTGTATGTACAACTGTCTCCTTGGAGCATGAATGGAAGTTTTGAAAGCCTAATGCAAATCTATCCATAGTTTATGCAAGTTTACAGCACTCATCAGCACTGATGGATTCTTCTGTGGGGAGCGTTCTGATTGCAGAAAAGGTTTACACGCTTTGGCAAATAACAAAAATTAATAATTTCCATTCACTGCTTCTAAATCACTTTTTAAAGCCAGTATCTGAGGTTGAAAATGTTTTGTCTGCTAAACAGCTTTGCCCCCCTTAAGGATTTAATTTTTGCTTAACATCTGGAATGCAGACTGGAACTAGAACACAGGTGGAACTAGAATGCAGCTGGACCTACCACTCAGAAACAATCTGCTAGGAAGCCTGGAAGCCTTGCAGTCACATTAAAATGTACTTTAACAAAAAAAAAGTAGCACTATAGGAAAAGGAAAGGTTTTGCTTTTTTTTTTTACAGGACAGAGGTATGTCTTGTGATTTACACTTGCTAAAATATAAAACACACTTAAAAATCCAGTGCTGGGTGCTCACAATTTGGCAAGGACTTCATGGCAAATTCAGCTTTGTCAGCATCACATCAAGCTCTTACTTAGTCATGAATGTTAACCGGGCCCTTCTTACTGGCCATGACACAAGATACAAAAACAGAGCAAACAATTACCAGATTCTGTTGGAAAAGCAGGGGCTACTTATTACAGGCTATTTCAAAAGCTGCTAAAACCACTTCTCTAAATCCTGTCAATATTCCATTATCCCTTTAGTCCTGAAAAAGATTTTTCTAGCTTTGATGAATTTTATTGCACATGGTTGATCCTGTGAACTGAAACTACATCTGCATTTATCCAAAAGATATCAGTGGCAATTAGATATCCCTTGCTCGAGCTGTGAAGAGAAGCAAAAAAAGGAGAAAACTTTCAAGAGAACCACTTTAAAGATGTTGACAAAAAAAAAAAGACACAATTTTCCCATTAGAAACAGTGCAGCAGCAAGACTTGGCTCAACCTGGAACAACCAGTTTAGCTGGAATACGCATATGATATGACTGAGGCCAGTCCAAACCTGAGGCAAAACCCAAGACTACTTGATTTTGTTAGAAGTAAGAATGCAAGCCCAGAATGGCTCTTCTTCCCTGGCACACCAGGCACAGCCGAGGTGCATTTGCAGTCTGGGCAGTTCAGAATTGTCCCTGTGGTGTTTGTGACTCCAGCTGACACACAGAGCACAGACCAGTCCATGATGTCTGGCTCCCTGGGCTGCTCTACATCCCTTCTGTAACTCTGCCCTAGCCCTGCAAGGGCCTCTGACAGCTACTCTGGAAACACAGATCCCTTAAGAAAATTATGTACAGCTTCTCTTCTACCTCCTACGAATTCAGATTGTCAGTCCTCAAAAGCAGACTAACCAGCAGACACACAAAACATCTGTTCATCATAAAGACAGGCAAAAAATTAAAACGTGCCATACTCCCTGAGAAATTCCACTAACGGAGGACTCTGGTGCCTGAGCTCCAAGATCATTTCATATTCCAAGCTAAGTTTCCAGCCAGTGCTATAAATGCTTTCATCCTGATGAACTCTGGTGTCATGTATGCAGGAGCAGCCATATGCTCCAAGGATAATGTAGCTGGGGATTTAGGAGAATCTTCTCTCTTCCAGGATTGCTTCTCAGACATCTCCAAACCTCTTTTTGAGCAAATGCCTTGGCCTAGGCAGCATTTGGGACAGTACCCTAGGAAAGAGACTTATCAGGCAGAGATTCAGTAGCAGACCAGAATCTAAGTGACCCTGAGCCTTGAGTACCAAAGCCCACATGCCACACTGAGCAGTGGGCACCTGACAGACCTGGAGCAGCTGCACACCAGCACAGTGCCCATGAGCATCCAGCTGCCAAGAAACCAGCAGGGGACAGGGAAAACCAGACAGTCAGTGGGCACCACTGTGAGCCACAGGGGGCCTGCAAGGCAGAGATGCTTTCTGGGAATTTGCTAAACTTTCCTACAAACTAAAAAGAACTATTTAATTGCTGAGCTGATCTTTAGGAGGAAAGTAATTGTAAACTAAGATTGCATCAAGAAATCCAGAAAAATTCTACTTTAACTGTAGGAGGAACCAGGTTCAAACACCCCTTGAAGAGGAAGGGGGAAGGGAGACCATGGCATAGGAAAGAAAATAGATTTTCCTTAAGGTTTCCAAGGGGAAGTGGGAGGTAACGAATGACTCGGCACTATGAGGAAAATATTTCTCCTGAACAGAGTACACTGGTCTGAAATCAAGAAGAATAAGGCAAAGATAACAAATAAATCTTCTACCACCTGGGAAAGAAGCTGAGATCATCTCACTCCACTGCAAAGTTTCAGTTACCAGTGTTGATCTGGCACCCCTGGAAATCCTTGTGATCTGGTCTTGGCTAGGTTGGAGTATAATAAAAAGCACAGACCCTCAGAACCACTCATCTGCTCCTAAGCTCCTCAGTGCCTACCCTCAGCTTCTTTATGGCTTCCAAGAATTGTGGGTCAATTATAAAGGCTTTGTTCCCAAATCTGTATATGAGCATACACTCATCTGAAGCACACAGAGAGTTTCAAAACCAAATCCAAACCTGTCCTAGAGAAGAAAGAGTATTATCTCTGCCTGCTGGGAGGTCCTGACCCACTTTGCTATTTATTTTGCTTGTGGATGACACTAATGAGACAGAAAGGAAAAAGGCACATATTATTAGCTCCTAACACATCCATTAGAGGGATGCATGAAGACCTGAATTGGCCAGCTGAGCCCGTAGTCAGTCAAAAAGATCTCTTTTTTCCCTGCTAGTGCTGCCTGAGTTCTTATGACAGGCCTCTCCTAATCACTTCAAACACTTATTGCTTTCAGACACTCAGGAGTAGCCCCAAAATATTTCCAGTGTAGAGATATACTTGAGGCTTGATAGATAACACCAGGAAAAACAGCACAGCAAACATTTTTCTGCTCCTAATACCATCTCCTTTGAAGCTGCAAGAGGCCTGATGACACAGGCTGTCCCAGCCCTCCTAATCATAGAGGGCTTTTTCCCCCCTGAAGTGTTTATGCAGCACTAAAGCAGATTGTGCATGGTGGAAAAGCACACCCAGAGCCTGAAGAAGCCCGGAATGGCTCAGCACTTAAAATTACAGCCCAAAAGATTTTTAGGAGCTGCAAGGAGGCCACTGGAAGACATGGCAATGTACTCATCCTTGCATTGTGCCTAGCTTAGTATCCAAAGGCAGATTCCTGCCACGCGAGTGCAGGACCAATCTCCATAACAACCAGTCACATATGGCACTTAATCACTCCTGGAAACCTCCAGTGCATCTCCAGTTTCCAAATACCATTATAGGATCTTCCTAGTCTGCTTGTTTTCAGGAACAGGGATGAACCACCACCACTGCTTCCCCCGTCTGAACTCAGAAGGAAGCCATGAATAGGAAGACTGTTATTCCCCATTTTTAAAGACAAACCAACCCAAGGAGGTCTAGCAGCTTGCCCAAAATGAGACCAGCAGAGGCAGATTCAGGAGCAGAGATAACGAACTCACTCCCCATGTCTTCCTGCCCCCAACCTTCCCAAAAATATGAGTAATGAGACCTGCTTTTAAGTGGACTCTTGGCATAATCTCCCTCCATACAGTACAGACAAGCAATCAGCAGCAGCAACAAAAAAAACAAGGGGCAAAGTGACCAGCACCAAATTGAGAAAAGGAAATACTAATTCTGACTTTAAGTTCTGTTCTTCACTCAGTCAACTACAGCAAAACATGCTATAGCTAACCAAAACTCCACACACAGCCCCCACGAGAAACACCAAACCCCTTGTGCCCAGAAATCCATCCTGAGCACGAAATTCTCACGGATGTATCACTCACTTTCTCTAGTCACAAAGTAGCCACAGCAATGCCATTACAGCTGCTACAAAGTCACCATCAGCAAAAGGATCTCCCCTACCAGCGAGGGGATGCCCAGAGCTGCCTTTGCCCACCCACAGGTAAGGCTGTCAGCGGGGAGGAGAAGGAACAGAGGCTGACTGGAAACACCTTTCCCTGCACAGAAAGGGACACAGCTCCTGAAACTCACAGCACCACGCTGAACCAGCTACTTGGGCATAGCCCAGAATGCACTCATCAAACCACAATTATTAAAATAGCATGTCAGCTACTTAATTAAAGAGATTACATGTGGAATGAACTTACCATCTCTGTCTTCATCGTGAATATTCAGATACAAGTATTCCAGTCCTCTTCCTTTCTTGCCATGCTCTGCTCCCTGTATTTTAGCCATAAGTGTGGTTTTACCCGAACCATCATCACCTGCCAGTAAGTTTGTACAGGAAAAAAAGACACCTTCAGAATTACATTTAACTTCACAGAAAAGACTTTTTCACAACTTGCTTGATTAATGAGAAGCATCCTTGTACAGTTCTGAATCACAGTTATTTGCTGTTCTCTTTCAAGCATTACAGCTAAATCCAGTGGCTTATACCAGAACAATAAGAATGAAGAACTATCTTATTCTCTATTATTATTTAAAATAGGCTATAGATCTAACAGTGCAAATCAAACAGAAAGAAAATCTGTAAGCATGAAGACAAAACCACAGATCAAATTACATAACCCAATTGTAACAAAACCATGTGTCAGCTTGCTCCAATCGTTGTTTGAAATACACTTTGTTTCTCCAAATAAAAAAGCAACAAACCAGCAGCCAACTGGTCGCATGTGTTACTTACCAAAAACAAGAATATTTTTGCCCGATGGCAATTTAGATCTGGACCGTGTAGAGACTTCACTGAGTATGGAGGACCTGGAAAAGCAGCAGAGCAGCCGCGTTATCCCGCGGCACAGAGCGAGCGCAGGCTGTGACAGCACCATGAGCTCAGCACATCCGCACCGCCAGCCCCGGCACATGCGGGATATTTACAAACCAGGGCTGCTGTTACACCTAAAGGCCAATTTCATTCTAAACCACCAAAAGCATCCTACCTTCTAGAGAAGACCTTTTATGTTTTCTAAACCACAGGCAGGAACATTTAAAGTTCTTCCCGTTGTAGGAGGCCCCATTACTGCAAAACATTACTTTTCAACTAACTCTCATCACAATCGACTGTTGTATTCTATATAAGCCTTTCTGCCACCATAAATATTTTTTAAAGCGTTCTTTAGAAATAAAAGCCGAACGAACACGAGATCGCCTGTGCCGGAGCCGGCCTCGCGGATGTCCCGCAGAGCCGCGGTCCCGGGCCCCGCTCCCCCGCTCCGCTTCACCCCCGCTCTCCCGTCCCTGCGGCCGCGGGGCTCCCGTCACGCACCCCCGAGCTCCCCAGCGCTGCCCCCC
>VXAC01001408.1:325780-361062 GCA_013399225.1 Rhipidura dahli
CTACGGGGCCGCCAGCGCCCCCTGCTGCCCGCCGCGCGCGGCACCGGCACCGGCCGGGCCGGGCAGCGCCGGCACTGCCCAGGTACCGCCTCCTTCATCCCCGGCACCTGCCCCGGTACCTCCTCCTACCTCCCCGGTACCTGCCCCGGTACCTCCTCCTACACCCCCGGCACCTGCCCAGGCACCTCCTCCTGACCCCCGCACCTGCACAGGTACTTCCTCTCACATCCCCGGTACCTGCCCTGGTACCTTCTCCTGACCTTCCATATCTGCTTTGCTACCTGCTCAGGTACCTTCCCTGCACCTTCGTTACCTACCCCGGTTCTTCCCCGACAGCCACAGTACCTTTTCCTGCGCCCACCCTCGGTACTTCCCCTGCAGCCCCGGTGCCTGCCCCGTTCCTGCCCTGCCGTGTCCCCGCGCGGTGCAGCCCTGGGGCCCGGCAGTGCCGGGGGCAGTGCGGGGTCTGGGTGAGCACACGGTGTAAGTCGTCACCGACTGATCAAGCTGTAATTGCCACCCAATCCTCACACCCCTGACATCCTCTGTTTGTCCAACAGAAGCACGAAAGCACGTCAGGGTTCTTGCAAACAGACTTTCCTGGGCAGTTTGTCAGTCATTCCAGCTTTCCAAAGTGCTGAAATACTGCCCTGGGCGGCCCAACCAGCCTAAAAGTGACACCAACTATTCCTGTGCAACTTTCTTTTTGTGATGTCCATTACATGTGGATTTCACAGCACTTGTGCAAGAAAATGAAACTGATCAAGACTGTAAAGTCAGTCCATAGGAGCGCAAGTCAGGACTGACTTGCACAAATTCACACCTCAGATTTCTGCCTGCTCCTGGTCCGTGACTTCCCTTTTGGATCCCACCAGAATGTTCCAGTGGTGTCATTCCAGTCCTTCCCTTCCGAGAGGAGGTGAAGCATCAGCAGAGGCTGCCCAAGGAGGCAGCAGGAATTTCCACCTTGAAGAGTCTCAGAACTTGACAAGGCACTGAGCAACTTGACCAACTTTGAACTCAGCCCTGCTCCAGAGAGGAGAGGAGACTAAAGGCTCCACAGGGCCTTTTCAACCTAAACTACACCTAAGGTGAGGTAAATTGTCAGTACTGTGATATTCTCACCTTGTGTCAAGTAAAGATTCACACCTTACATATTTTAGCCACTGGAGACAGTGTCATTTCAGGCCCTGATAATGTGGATACTAACACACACTCAGCAATGGAGGAAGTAACAGCTTGTCTGGACTAGGCTGGAGTCCTTGGAAAAACACCTGGAGTGTGCAGGGGACCCCAATGTCCTTGTTGTGGACACTCCACCTCAAAAGCCCTTTTGGCTCCCACTCTGCCAACAGTTCCACTGAAACTTAACCCTGTTGCTGGCAACAGCTCCACTCAGAGACATCTTTTATAGATGTATGAATATTTTAATAATAAAAACCCCCAAACTGAAACAGCTGAAAATATTAGAAAATGCATTTATTGCATCACTGGCATCATCTTTATTGCAAGTCTCTCCGTTTTTGGTTATCTTGCTTGTTTTCAAGCATTTAAGCCACATCTTTGTGAAAACCTAGTGCTAATACAATAACTAAACTTTTTTCCATAATAAATTAACTATTAATTCATCATTCCTTTATCAGAACAAGTAAAAAATACAACTGAAATACTAAGACTATCAAGTTATCTAGGCTTTCACTAAAGCTTCCTATAAAAATTGTGTAATTAGCAGAAATTCTAATTTCTGCTCACTTACTTGAAACATACACCCAAAAACTGTCCAACTGCAACCAGAAGCCAAATTCTATCAGTACCTCCTAAGTTCAACAGTGCGTCCAGTGTTTCTGTAACAATGAATGATTTGCCTCCTCTGTGCAGCAGTGTTTAACCACATCCAGTGTTTTCTGTCACAGATACATTTTCCTGCACATGCAGCATATTCAATGCATGACAAAATATTCCACCTGCTTTAAACATTTCACTTATTAAGAGGAAACAAATTCAGACACAACAACATTAACACCAGTTTCAGACATAAAATACTCATTTTAGCAATATAGCCATTTCTTACAAATGGTATAAAGCAAGCTACAAAAAGTTAAATCAAAAGTTGCACAAATCAAATGCTCAAGAAGGTTAAATTAAGTTCCAAACTAAAGTAATTTTTACTGATAGAGATTTTGTTGCCGATGATACCATCACTTAAAGAAATTGTCAAACTATGGTAAATTAAATTTACAATGCATAACAATTCTGTCACTTGTCACTAAAAAACAGGAGTTCAAGCCAACCTAAATTCTCCAATGGTTTGTGTTGTTCTGGCAGTACCTCAGTGCTACAAAGGCTGTTCTTGAACATTCTTCAACAAAATCCAAAGCACTCTTAGATTGATGTTACTGATGGCCTTTGTTGGCTTTTGTCATCTATAAAATGGAGAGAAAAGACACAATACCAAGATAAATATTGCCCCAAACCACTGCACAATTACAGACCAGCTTTCAGTAGACTGAGGCTTGTCACTTAAATGCTCCTATGATCTCCAAAGCACAGGAGCAATGCTCCCTGTGCAAGGGATGCATGGATTAACCACCGGGAAACTGCGGGAGAGGCTGTCACAGACCAGCATCACAAAAGAGGCTGAACAGAGAGGAGACCAACTTCCTGATAAACACAGGGATTCATTCAGAGTCCTCAGCTGACACTCCCACTCTCTTTGTACCCTGTCAGGTGGCAGTGGCACGTTCCAAGGCTCTCTGATATTTCCCGACTTTAGTTCTCTCTCTCCAAGCACCATCCCTGATGGAATTACACCAGAGACCATTCTCATGGGCACTGCACTGACAAAAGGCACAATCCCATGGCTGCACATTCTGAAAGCCTGTCTTTATTTCTGCAAGGCAGTTCAGGGGCTAATGATGAAAACTGAGCTCACAGCATTAGCAATTAGAAAATCCAATGATGAGTACCTGCTTCTGTAACCTGTAGTACTTCTTGGAAAGGTCAACACTTGTCCGTCCTTTCTGGAAAGGGTAAGACCACAAAATCAAATTCCAGTGGTTGCCCATTTTTTGGACTCCTTTCAAGAGGCACTTGATTTCTTCAGTTGTGAAATCTTTTCGAGCTCTCCTCTTGCTCAGAGGTCTCATGCTCATGGCCAGGGAACATATTTCATTGCTCTGCAAAGAATTCTTCTGGTGTCATTAAGAGTTATGAAAATTTACATAATATTTTGCATGTGGAAGTAACATATTACTGACAGTATAACCTTTAATAGTTATAAAGAAATGGTCACATTGTCAAGGGAACAATGGCTCTTCAAGTTTTCTCCACTGTCACCACTTACTGAAATACAGTACCTTTCCACGATCTTTATCTTCATTTCTCTTGTGCCTACATAGTTTATACTTTTAGCAGGTTTATTCCTTTAGGTTTCTGTTACTTCTATACTGTGCAAATTTTTACCAGTACAGAGGAAATCATACCTCCAGATCCATCATTCTGAAGAGATGTCAGCTGAAAAATGCTGAACTCAATTCAGGGATAAATCAGCATGACTGGAGTAGAATCAACACAGGAATATTTTTGTAATAAGGTTCATTTTGCTACTGGGCTCCTGTTAAATGTGACTAAAAAAGAAACTGTGCAATTCATAGTGCTTTTATTTGGACATTTATAAATATGTGAGTGCATGATTAGAATTTGCATAACTAACCTCATCTTTGTCAAGTGAATGTGTGCACATTTCTTTTAAGAGCTGACACTTCTGGCTGCACATCTCTTTGACTGTCTGTCTCTTCAGGTTAGCATCTTGGGTTTTTTGTAAAGCTATGAAATTGCGAACAAGGAGGCCACTTAGTCACTTTAAACTAACTAAAATCTACTGAAAACTCAATCTAAACTGTAAAGGAGCATTTATTCTAATGAATCTGAATATGTAAATGTTGCTTTATTAGGAGTATCTCATTATTCGTAGATCTTTCTCTCATAATCCATATTAACACATAAGGACTATTTATGAATCAGAAGTAAATAAGAGTGTTATTGATGTTCAAGTGGATTTCTATGAGTGAAAGTGTAACAGTTCATTTAAATTCTTAGCCATTGACTCCAATAACAATGACAGGTGCTTCTCTCAATGCCCTGACCTAAATGCAAGCACTGATCTTTCAGTTATGCATATTAGAGAATTAACTTTTTGGTAATACTCACACTTCCCATATGCAGGTGTCAAGTTATAGTTGCCAGTCCACCTAATATTTCTACTATGTTCATCTCTCTTTGAAGTATTAGGTTTGTCTTTTCTACTTGGAGTCAAAAGAATGCCTTAAAAGAATAAACAATAAAAACCCAAACAATGAAACATTACTCATCTTTCTTAGGAAAAAAAACCCAAATCACAAAACACAGGTTATGTTTTAGGATTTACAATTTAAGAGAGAACCATCTTTTGAGCCATACCACTAATCTGGTCTTGGAAGAAAGACTGGAAAAATCAGCTTACTTCAGTTTACTTCAGCTTACAGAAAATGTGTACTTGCTAAAGATAATATATTGTTGCAATGGGTTTTCAAGAAGAAATACAGTTGCTTTGGTTGGGCTTTTTACATTTTAAAATACCTTAGCAGCTTTCATAAGACAAATGAATCAAGTTCTGAATCTGAAGGGGAAAAATATAAACAAATTTAAATATCAGTCTACTAGCTTTTACTGGGCATTAATTAAATAAAATAACCATGTAAACAAGGCTTTTGAAAATAAGAGTACTAAAAGTAAATTTCTGGTGGGAATTTCAAAATTTGAATTTCAATTTTCATTTCAAAAGAGAATGCCTTTTAAAGGAATATTGATGTTTCAGAATTTAAGTAATGACAGAGAACTGCTTCAGCCTACTTCAAAAATCCTGGTCATCAGTCATAAGAAACAGTGTTGGTTAGAAGGTGATGAGTGTAGTAGGTGTGACTGTAGTTGGAGATCCGCAGGTACCCACTACACATTCTGAAAACAATTTCTGGTGAATTATGTACAGATATAAGAGAAGAAATATAACCATTAACATTTTTGCTATCTTGGAGAATAACATCTGTAAAAGGTGAGTATTCTGTTAGCAATGGGGCAGTCAAGAACACCAGGTTTATGGGCAACTGATGGTTCTGCAAACACAGGACTCCCAAACTGCACTGCAGAATCTAATGGGATTTATATTCACTTTTCCATCTCTACCTTGTTAATAACACTTCATAACAAATAAGTAGCTAACAAGTAAATAGATCTGTACTCATTTCCTGATAGGTTTATTTAGGTTACTTGCTCTAGAGCTGCTGCCCACTTTCAGGGTTCCCCTTACAGCTGTTCAGCTCCTTAGCAGAGCTCCCAGCAGGAGCAGGAATGGGTCTAATGGAACAACATGGCTGGAACTGCATAATGAAGTGGTGCTGAATCCAGGAACAGGCAGCTCAACTCTACTCTGAGCCTGACTAAACCTCTCCATTTCAGAAATCAATGCCGCAAAACTGAGAAATAGCAAATGTCATGGAAGTAACCCTGACATCATTCAAAACAGGATAAACAAAGCAAGTGCCAGATAACTTTGCAGTGCAATAATGTTACACAATTTCATGATTATAGGGCATGCATTTTTTGGCCTTATAATATACAGATTATTCTCTGAATCTAGAGGGAAAAAAAAAAAAAGAAAAGAACCCCAACATAATTCCTGTGCACAGCCTCCCATGGTAAAGTTCTACAAAAGAATTAACAGACAGTAAGGGCTTTTCACAGCAATTTCCAAACCAAGCCCTTACTTTGGAAACTATCCTTTTTGCTCCTAAAAGTTGCCACTTCTTTATGCAGCCAGTCTTTCTTCACTGGGGCCAGCAGCATTTCTGGAAAACACAAGATGAACACCAGTACAAATGCCAGCATGTAATAACTTTAATTTTCAAAATTCCTCCTTTAAACCAGAGAAATACAGAATGTGTTCTATTTAATTCATTAAGAATTATCTTAGACTTGCAAGTGTGTAATATTAGAATGAAATTACCTTGTTATGATGTCATCCATCTACTCACACTTATTTCAACTTAATATATCCCCTTCTCTTAGGACTTGACTATTTCTGATAAGACATGGGACTCTCATCAAAGCCTATAAGGAGCATCTGTCACCATGGCACGAAATACACAAGATCCTCAAAACAGAAGTGGTCAGTTCAGATCTCACTTAGTACAAATCATTGTAAATCAAATTCCATTAATGAGTTTAAAACAGCAAGACAATCAGATGCAGATTAAAAAGTTCAGAATTTTAAATGCAATTTAAAGGAATGGCTCCAAGTACAGAAAACAAGCTCCATACTTTTGTGAGTTGCAGATCTGCTGCTGTTACCAGCAGCCACTTTGCGAAGCTCCCTTCGGTACCTCTCCTCAGCTTCCAGGATGACTCTGTGGTGGTCACACTGGTGCAGGCACCTCTGTAACATCTTGGTGAAGGTTCTACTGTTGAAGGACAGTCCTCCTGCTGTGCACCCTGGGAAAAACAGGGGATTGAAAAATACCAGTCACAGCTTCTCAAGAAGCCACCACAAAGTTCAGTGTTCCATTTTGCTCACTAGGATCAATCTGACTTCAGGTTTTCCATATTCATGTCGTTTTTATGTGCCTTCTTGAAATACCTTGTATTTGCTCCCTTAAAAAAAAAATTGTTTTCAACATTTTATGGGACCAAGTTATATTGCAATTCCAGTCCAGAAGCACTGAGTGAGGCATGGATGTTCTACAGAAGTAAAAATATTGGTGGGATGGGAAGACACAGGCCTCAGTTCCATTTGCACATTTATCCAGGAGTCAAAACATATATATTACATACTACATATAGTTTTCTTTTTTTGAAGCTTTGTGTTGTAACAGTTACCTGTATTAACCTGAATCAACAGTAAGTCTAGTTTAGGCATGAATTCCCTCACAGGAAGCCTTACTGTTCATTTTTGAGGACATTCCTAGGGTAATTTATGGGTTAGTTATCCTTGGATGTCTCACGTGTAAATTACATCAGCTGAAGGAGAACTTGTGTGAGGAGTCACAGGAAGGGCACAAGTTCATACCTGCAATGTTCTCCCTTAAGATAAAGCAGTGTTAAAACTGAGGTTGAATTTAGTTTGACAATTCAGATAAAAATAATGTTCAAAGGTGGGTTAAGGGCCTGCTCTGGGTTTTTTTTGGTTTTCTGTGGGATTTTGTTTTGTTGGGGGTTTTTAAATAAAGAAACATTGGCTTGATTACAAAATCCACTCAGAAATGCAGAGTACCAGCAGCATTCTCATGACCTATCGATGGAGCAGGTGGAGGAAGTAGAACCTGGGTAACTGAGGGCTGTAGTCATGGATTACCATAAAACTGCCTGCCTGCACTTCACAGCAGTGAGGCAGAGAGAACACAAGGGCTGCAGAACAGTGAGGAGGCTTAGCAGGAGAATAAACGAGGGAAATGAGCAGGGCTATGTCTTCTTCCTCCTTCTTTGCAATCAGAGAAAGGAGGAAAACACCTGCTCAACTATTCTTCTAATTAGGGGGTCACCTTTTAAGCTACTGTGTGTTCTGTTTGTCAGTAAACCCACACTATTCCACGGACCAAAACTGCAATATGTCAGCTCTATCTCAATATTTATCTTTTATTTTAGAGATAGAAAAAGGGAAGGAAGAGGAAGAGGAAGAGGAAAAAAAGAAAATAAAAGAAAAAGAAAGCAGCTCAGAATTTATTATTATGTCAGAGGTAATAGAACAGATGTGTTACAATTTCTGTCAAGACAATCCACTTACTGCTGACTCTTTAAGGCTTCTTCTAGGTACTTCTATGTACTTCTATGTATGGAAAGAAAGATCTAAGATAATATTTACCTAAACACCTTAAATCTGCCATTTTATGGGATGAAGATGTAGCTGAAGTTCTCCTGACTGCCTCAGCTTTCTGTGAGCAGAATGAATGCTGATCTAAATGAGGGAGGAAAAAAGTCACTAAGAAAATGTAACCTATCTTTTGCCATGGCAATCACGCATCAGCATAGCTACATTCAACTGCATTTTCCGTTTGTAGATTATTAAAGTTTAATTAACATGACAGCAGAAAATCCAAATGAATTTCCTTAAATTCAGTGCATCACATTCACATTTTTGCAAATCCAGAATAACCATGTTCCATTCAGTGTTTTTTCATCACTCTCCCAAAGGATATTACTTCAACTTGAACACAGAAGATTAACCCTGTAAGCCCCTATTGCTTAACTAAGCCTGATAAACTTTATTTCTCTTTGGAATCAGAGGCTGAAAAATGTGATATACTGGAATAATACATATTCTCCATTTAAATAGGTGGAACCTGGAGATCAGCCTGTCACCTGTGAAGTTCCCATTCTGGCACATTCTAATCTAATGAATACTTACCAATTTTATAAATTATCAGGAAACTAAACAACGAATAAAGATTTGATTGAACAGATCCCAGTTCTGAAACAAATGTATCAGACTTGGATTGATGCAAATCTGAAAAACTTTTCTCTTAAACCTATGTTCAACACGTAGGAACAGCATCAGGCAAAGTCACTCTCACAGGCAGGTTCTATCCCCAGCCTCACAAACACAGGACCAAACCTGCATTTTCTATTAGTGGTTTTCACTGGTCAGTACAGATTAAACACTAAACTTAATCTCTGCTACATTCATTTGGGTAGTTAAAATCAATTTTAAAAAAGAAAGCCAAAATTCATATTAGAAGAAAAGTAGAATAGCAGTTCTCCTGGTAAAATTGTGTACAATGTAAAATTCCAACACTATGCCAGTTAAAGGATATTATACACAATGCACTGTCATGTAACGATACAGAACAAGTAATAGAAAGTAGTGATAAACATACACAAAGCTAATTAAGAACAAAATCAGCTCATAAAGGAATATGTGTAGCTATTTGTACCTGATGTGCACATCTGTTTCATATTTCTAACAGTCTCTGCTGGTTGTTTAAATAACTGGTCACTGGGAAGATCAAAATGTGAACAAATTAAGAGCAATAAAACAATAAAAACAACATACGTTTACCTGCAAACGAATACACACATTCCAAGGGCACAACAAAAAACGATATCGAATATATAAAAGAGAAAACTAAAAAAATTATTCCAGTTATCCCAAGTTACTGGACTTCTGGCACCCAGCACGTGATCAGTGCATGTTAAAACCTGTTTACCAGAGATGTGGGATTGGCATTCCTTGCAGTCTGTTCAGCAGGCAGTGCAGAGCTTTCAAAGGGTGCTGGTTTCCAGAGTAATTTGCAATTCTGATTCACATAAAGATTACCTAGTGCACATAAAGCTTTCACAAAGTCTTCAGAATACTGTAGCCTTCATTGCTCGTAGCAAAAGCTCTAAAAGATAATTAGGTTTCTTCTTTTCTTACACTGATTAACTTCTGTGTAACCAACACACTGCTGTGATACCCTGATTGAACGTTTTTGTGTCACTGACTCCCTCTGAAAGCTGCAGGAGCAAGGAGCCTGATCCATGTTACCTTTCAGTAACTTCTGTGTTCACACAAACACATGTTCAAGGAGAGATTTTTTTTTTAATGATGTCTTAATAGCTTTGTGCTCCAGAGCCCAGAAGAACAAATAAATAAGCTGTGTGAAATTATGCTAATCAGTAGCAAAACAGAAGATACCTGAATGTACCATGGTAATTTCTGTGGTAGTTGCAAAGTAACAATATAATACCAGGAAACTGCATAAAGCAAGGTGCAGCCAGACACATACACAAAAAAAAAAAAAGACACAATAAAAATGTGGAACTCAAAAAGCCCAAAACAAAACAAAACAGCCCCCCCCCCAAAATGCAGTTTTGGTCACACTTTCCTATTGACTGTCTTGTGGAATATTCCAGATACAAACTCAAGAGAACGGAATCTGTATTTATCATTGCAAGTTGGCTATAAATAATTTTGGGTTTATCAAGAGGAAAGATATCCGTAAGAGGCAATAGAAAAAGAGGAAAATTAGCATTTGTGTGAGAGCAATGAGCAAGAGAACAGAGAATGACTAAACAGGGCTGTTCCTTTCTCTTGCCATGCACGGCAGCAATGGAACATGAGGGGAGAACAGCAGAGGTGCAGAAAGTTTTTCCCCTACTTTGCAGACACTTCAATTTCAGTATTTTTCTGAGCAGCTCTCTACCTGTTGTTTTCCTAGTAAGTGCACATTACAGAAATCATTGTGGTTTTGTCCAAACCAATGGGTTAAATCTTGATCTGTTACATCAGTGAGAACTTTGGGGCAAAAGCCAGGGATGATTTTCACCACCATGCCGAAGGCACTTGAACATGCCCTGAAAGAGGCTCTCTGTATCAAACACCACCACTCAGAGAAAGAGATCAAAAGGTTTTGTTAGTACAATGACTGTAAGCTTTGATCTGAGACCTCAAAAACATTTCTACTGAGTAATCTCTAGTGGGCCACCAAAAGGCTATGTCTTTTCTCTAGAAGAAAAGAATAGTTAGCAACAGATAATTTAAAAGGCTGACATTCAGCTAGGAAATTACTGAAGAAAAACAATATTTCTGCTTAGGTGTAAGATTCTTACCCTGCTTGAAGACCAGACTGATTTTTTGCACAAGCAGTTTTTCCATTTATAGTGTGACTTTGAGGTACACTGTCTGCTAGCAGCTCAGTAACTGAACATGGAATTTTCCTCTGTTCAGTTTGTCTGGTAGAAGCTGCATCCATTGTCTTCACTGTTTCATTTTTTTGTGGAGCAGAAGTTACAGATGGAGCAAGAACCTGATTATTCAACTTCGAGGTCAGTTGTGGATAACAGACTTCTTTATGTGTTCTTTCTAGGTACATCTTTGGATCAGCAGGATTCACTTCATGGGATTTTAATGCTTCAGAATTGGCTACTGAAGATTCATCTACAAGTATTTCTCCTTGCACTCTTTCCTATATTGGCAAATACTGGTTAGTGACTATGTGAGCTCTGTAAAAATGTTAAATAAATCTAGTAACAGGATTAACTAGATAGTCTAACTCTGAGGGCAAAGCAAATTCCAGAGAAGCTTCAGAAAACCCCCTGACTGAGGTAAGAGCCAGCAAGACAGCAATGCCACTGAAGGTGCTGCAGGGGTACTTACTAAGTGGTAATTTCAGGCTGAAGCAATGAATTTGCTACTAATGCAAGACACTGCTAAAACTTCAAATCCATCTAAATAACTCATAACCTTGCTGTTTCAAACCCACAGACACTAAGCAGCTATAAAGCACAAGGGAAATATGAAACAACCTTATCTCAGCTTAGGTTCACATTCTCCTTTATCATCTATCTCACCTCAGCTGTACAACCCTGAGCATTTCATGCATGCAAATATTAAAATTATAGGTTTGAGTGTCCAGCAATTAAAAATAAATTCAGCTTCTTCTTTTTCTGTCTAGTTTTACAGACAGAAAACCTGGTTTTACAAAGAGCTAGAATACTTCATAATATACAGATGCCTCCATTCTCTGCACACCTGGAACTCAGTCTGATCTACAATAATGATTAAAGTTGCAGGTTGCAGTTTCATACAAATCCAACATTTTTCCTGGTGTTTTTGCTCACACTGAAATTATCTTAAAGGTTTACTTTCTCTTTCCCCCTAAACTCCAGAAAGATGTGATTAATTTCATCCTATTTTGGTAAATAGGCTAACCTCATCACGCTCTTTTTCAATCGAGTTTATTCGGTGTAAAATTTCTTTTGCTTTCTTCCAGTAGTCTTGTAGACATCTTTTTCTGACTTGCACATCCAATTCTTCTGCATTGTTCACATTTAATGAGTTATCATATAATTTCAGAGACAACTGTTCAGCTTTATAAAATATAAAACAACATTAATATTAAAAATTTAATCAATTAACATCTCAAAAAGTATTTATCATATTTTAGTATGCTGAGGGACAGCCCAAATAATTTAATGCAAAATAACAATTTTAATAAAACTTAAATTTATACATAAATGATAACACACTTCAAATATAAGCTGCAGCTACAAGAGGTGAGCTTGCAATTATAGTTACTATAAACTGTTTGCACAATGATGATGTGAAAAAAAATTACTTTTTCATTGACTTAAACCTAACTCTATAGATTTTTAACCAGTATGAGTCTCTGCTTTTTCAAAAAGCAGTTCCATATTAATGGACACTATGAATCCCCACACCCTCTCAATCTTACATAAAACTTTCAGTTATGGTTTCAGCACAAAAATGTAGATACAGGTTTGGTTTTTACTAAATAGGAATTGAATACCTTCCATCCTCTAGTGATTAGAAGGCAAGGCCTCTCTGGTTTATTGGTGGTATTGTACAATTAATTAATAAAAGCTTAGTGTACCTTAAAATAAGAGTGTATTTCAAAAGAAGGGCGTACTTCAAAAGGAAAATCAGGATTTCTTAATACTGGAAAGGAATGTAGTCACAGTGATCTCAGGCTTGATTGTCTCCTGGTTTATTTACTCTCTCTAGAGGTACATCCTCAGGAAGAGAGCATCCCTGAGGTGTTCAATGACAATGTTAATATTTTCCACAGAATTTCTAGATGGGAAAGCTTTTAAGAACTGGCGCTACATGGAGAGGTTTCACAAATGCATTATTCCAACACCACTGGAACTTTTACTTCTCTTTTTTCTGTCTTAGTCAGTTCTTCATGGCAAATAGGCAACTTTCTCTGCAGAAAACATCTCTTGGAGTATACAGAATTACAAAGCCACCACAGTTAAAATCACTTAGGGAATCAGCAGAATAAAAGCAATAACAGCAACCTTACTCATTTGTTTGCAGTTCTGCAGCACAAAAGTAGCAGCTTTGATGAGTTCCTCATCCTGAGATTCTGTCAATACCTGAATCATAAGTGGCAGACCATTGTTCTGGAGCAGTTCACACTGGTTTTCTTCTACAACAGGACATGGTAAAGGAAAATAGGTGTGTTTCAGCCTCAGACACCTTAACCTTACAATAATTTTAGGAGCTAATAGTAGCAACTTTCTGTAAGTTTCTGTAGAAAAAGAGATTTTCATTACAGACCCAAGCCTGATGCAATGACCCAGCAGGAGAGCTTTAAACCACACAGGATGATTTGACCAGAACTCAAATTTCTGTAAGAAAACTGAGGGATGACTGAGACAAATTACATGATGGAGTTCCAAGCTCACTTAATTGTGGCCTAAAACATTCAAATTATGACTTCTGTGTTTCTCTTCCTCCATTACCTGCTCTTGATATGCTACATTTCTATAAGCCCTGAGATGCAGAAATATCAAAATCTTAAAGTTTATGATTAGCAAAACTGTAATAAAATTAGTAGTTTAATCCTGGTCTAGCCAGTCTGTTCCTCCTCATTTACTGTGTAATTAGCTAAATTTTAAAATCTCATTTGCATATGTATTCATAAAACTGATAACTTGCTAAAAATAGTTCTTTCTTGCTTAAACTTAATTTAAAAAATAAAGTATTTTTATTTTGACAATGTTGACATTTTAAGAGAAACCTTTTTTCTGTTGGTTTAATCATTTTTCTACTCAAAAGACATTTTCCATTAAGCCTTGTTTCAATTAATCCTTCATGAAAAAATGCCTTTTAAAATAAATTTATGACCTATTGAGCTCATTATTGCACATTATTGGCACTCAGAGGATTAAAAACAATCAGAATTTTTGAACATAAGCCCCTTTTCTTGTTTATCTGAACATACATGAGAAACAAATCAGTAGTACAAATGAATTTCCCTTTCTATTTGCCTGTACTACCACAAAATACCAACTGAAGTGCTATATTTTTAACAGATGTGGTTGGGCAAGCCCTAAGGAACATGACAAAAATATATCAGGGCTACCTACTGCTTATGTGACTTCAAAACCAATGTTCTTACATGGCTTTTACAAATATTACTGGCCTTTTAAGCAGTGGACAGAAGATGTATGTACCAAGGACCATGAAAAGAGAGATCAAGACAACTCATTTGCTCTGTCTGAATTGTAGTAGTTTTCAGGTCTGGATTAGTTATTCCCTGTGATCCCTAGGCTCAGCTCTGAATGCTTGCATATTAGTCTACTTTTTCAAAGCTATTAAAGACACTTCCTGCTAACAAGCTTTAAAATTTAAAGATGGAACATTATAAAAAACTTTTTTTTCGGAATATTAAAATTATCTTATTTAATAGAACTCTCCCTCACGTTCCAGTCTGGATGAAGTGACACCACTGGAGGAGTTGGTGCATGAGAACTTAGGAGAAGCTGACAGAAAGAAAAAAGAAAAAGCAAATCTTACCACAAACTTCAGTACAGTGTCCAATTGTTAGAATAATAGTGATTTTTTCTCCTGTGTTCAGTGCCTCATTGGACAGCAGCTTCAGCAGCTCTGACACAGTGTGATACTTTGCCAAGACGACACCCATGGCAGCTGTTTGTTAAAGCAATTGGAGGGAAAAGAAACTAGGAATCATCCAAGTGTAAAACACTGGGTTTTGAGGAAACTGTAGAGACCCTCAAAGCCTTGAGCCTGCTCAGCCCTGTCCTGCTCTGCCTTTCCCTTTTAACCCTTCAGATTACCACAATCCCCCTGTGCTGCTCCCAGATCTGACCCTGCCCTTCCTCCCAGGCTGTGCTCCTTGGAGATGTGATAGAAGACATGACAAACAAGGGCTTTGCACTGTCCAAGTTTTAGAGATCACTGCTGAGTTTCTCCACATTCTTTACCAGCTCCAGCACAGAGCCAGCAAGAGTTGAATAAGCTTTGACACAGAGTATCTGCCACAAAAAGAAGGGCAAGCCCTTCCTGAAACTGGGAACATCCATGCTGAGGCCTAATCCTGTCACACACCAACTGTTTTGAAACTAGTGCAGGTTTATGCTTTCAAACTTTTGTGAACTTCCATTTTAAGCTCTTATGGCAGAAGTGTCAGGTACACCAACCGTGGCCACAGCACAGATTCATCAGGATCACAGGTTTCTCCAGACCTTCTGATGGAATACACAAGACCTCATTAGGAGAGCACAACCCAGCCAGCAAACCAGAGCAGATGCGTGTTGTGCAGAAATACCACATTTGTTCAGCTCCACCTCTGATTTACTAAAGCTTCCTAAAGCTACACAATTTATTATTTAGGCACAGGCCTAACCCCAGGATCCAACTGACTGCCATCCATGCCCAGTGCTCAGCTTTACCTACCCAAAACTAGCTCTAATATCTTATTTTTAATTTTCTGTGGGGTTTAAATTTCACTGCATTCATTTTAGCAACAACGGGAAAGTAATCTACCTCAGATGAACTGAATCACTCCCCATTTACACCTTTGAATTTTAAAAAACTCAACAACATCCACTGGGATGTATATAACTTAACTGCCTTTAGGCATCCATTTTCCACCAACATGAGACTTTAGAAGTTGCATTTTAGAATTATCATAGATAAAAAATGTCTTTTCACTCACAGTTATTAGCAATGCAGGCATCCAGAGTCTTTGTTACTACCACTGCAAGTTTCAGGCTTGAGTGACTCAAACAGGAATCATGCATAAGCTCAAGGAGAACTTTGGCTAATGTATCCAATCCTCCAATAGAAACAAAATATTTCTGTACGCATGCTTAATGAAAAATAGAAAAAATGTGATTTAAGCAATACAGTTTGCAAATAATTTCACTATTTTACCAAGTAAGTTTATCACAGTTTTTCTGTCATTACATTTCTTGTACAACAGAAGCTGGATATATATTAATCTCAAGAAAGGTAGTAACTGCACATAAAATAGTTACAGGAAACAGTGACCCTAATATGTGCATACAAATGGCAAACGTCATGCCTGAGTTCTACCTAAATCACTGTTTTCAGTCATGTAATAATGACTTCTATTTAGAAATACTTTTAATCAAAACAACTTCCAAATAGTTTTTACTGACCTTATGAAATGTAACCAGTTTGTGGCTATTTGTGGACTTAAGCACAGTGTAGTCTAAGTAAAGATGGTGGAATACGGTTGTCAGAAAAAAAGTTGGGAGAACAGTAAATGACTTTGTACAGATTGGCAAGAAAGAAAAAACCATTTAACTCTCTAATTAAACTTACTTTTGACAAATGCAAAACTGTGTATAGCTTGAAGTGCACTTACAGTTATTTGCAACGGTGAGACCAAGAAATGAACAAATGGGACGAACTATCTCAGGCTCTGTGCAATTCTCGAGCCACTGTTTGGCATAGGGGAAAACTGAACAGCAAATGTTTTGATTATCTTCTGGAAAAATAAAAACAAATTACCCCAAATCAAAATGTAATGAAATGAAATTTCAGCTGAACAGTAAAAACAAAAACCAAGTGTTACCAGTTTGGAGAATAACTTTAAACTTCTTTCACAATTTTTAGGGCAACACATACCATTCTGGGGGTTGTTCACGCAAGCACAGAGAGCGCTGCACACTGAAGACCAGAGCTGATAGCAGGGATCAGTATTTTCATCTGACAGATTCTTCTCAGAGGTGGAGAGAGTTGTTCTGTTAAGGACAATGCAAACAAGTCCCAAAGAGTCAAGGCAACATAACTGCTAATCAGTCTATTATCTGTGTGTTTGAACTGCAGCTCTGGTTACCTGAATAACTGCAGCAGCAGGCTGATGCAGCCTGTATCTCTGACATAGGTTTGCCCACTTTCTAAAAGAGAACACACACAAGACTCCAGAGACAAATGCAATTGCAGACAAAATCTTAACATCAAGTTTAATTTACACACATATATTCCCTTTCCCAAGCACATATCCTCCCCAGAAGAAATACAAAGTCATATCAACATATTGGTAAAAACACTTTTCTATGTCTGGCTTTTCTATACACTCTCACAAACTTTGGGTTGGCATTTGCAAACTGTATTTTTAGAACTAAACTACGTTCTGCTGTTTAAGGAAATCCCAGTAAGCAATGACCTACTTAGACAATTCAGGTTCAGTTACATGTAACCATTCACCTTTATAAATTAAATTTACCAAAACATTTCTTATCAAATGTTCCAAATTTTGTACTGAAGATTGACAAATAGAAAAAGAGTGTCGTAACACAGAGAAAACTCCAACTTACTATTATTTGAAACCAGCACTAAGATGACATAAACAGACATTCTTTTCAAGTTCACACCAGAATCCTTTTTACTTAAAAATAAAATGAGGTCTTCAAACAATGCAGAAGTACACAAAGTCTGTTGACAGTACACTGAAAATAGAAAGTGAAAACCATTAAGTCCTAAAGTAAGCCACTCATGATCCTAAGTTATTAAATCTCAGTCGTGGCCAGTATGTGGGAAGTGGAGACAAGGCAGGACTATGAAGTGAGGGCTTCCCCCTGCAGTGAGTTCTACACCAGCCAGGACCCTGGAAAGCTTTGGAACAATCTAGGAGTCATTTAGCACTTGCTGCTGAGGGGGAGGGGAGTACAGGTGTCTGGTAACTTGACATCCTGTGTGCACAAATCAACAAGGCATTGATCAAATCTGGGGATGGACAGTGGAACTGGGGTACTCTTATTGTCCCTTGCTCCAACTGACAATCTTGTAGTCTCATTCTGTGAGACCAAAAAAAAATGGAGACAAAGCAAAACCACTAGAATGACAGGGGACCATAAAGCACTCAGAAATACAAAAAATATTATTTTTATTACCATTACTCTCTATAATAATCCCCAATGTAAATAAAGCTGCTTCCTTTACTATGCAATGAACACTCGACTTGGCAAGGTCATTTATAAACATCAAACCACCAATTTCTCGAAAGTATTCACTTGCTTCACCTACAAGAGAAACAAAGAACAAAAACTTTTGCTTTTGATTCTCCACAAAATGAAAAGCTTCTAAGATTTTACAGCATCTCAAACCTTACATCCTGTAGACAACATTTTTATAGTGCCCACCAATTTCTTAACATACATGGTGAACAAAAATGATTGCATTGTTTCTAAGGAAAAATATTTCTTACTGTTTTGTTGACAAATGGAATAGATAGTGATCAAAGCCTCTTTCTGAGACAGAGGACAGTCCATCTGATATTTAAGGCATTCAAGCAGTAAGTTCAGATCTGTTTTCACATCTAGGAGCAAACACAAAACACTTCATTAAAATTAATATATTTTCTATATATTAAATTATTCAGTATAAGAATAAAACTTTCTAAAATGTAGTGTGTACATGTATTTTTTAAAAAGGGGGGAAAAGTGAGCCCAAATGGAGCTACATCACTTCTATTTCTATTTTTTTTCTTCTATTTTCTATTTTATTTTCTACCCACAAACAACAAACACACCTAGCCTAGAAATATTTATGTCCACAGTTTGTTATTTGAGCATGATTTCCTTTGTTAGAGTAACAGCTTCCTCTTAATATTTCTGGCCTTTAATTACTAGTTAACTGTTAGTAAGTGTGATGTAAACTACTAAATATTAAATTCAGAATTGCAAGGTGCATTAAGTGTAAACAATACACAACAATTAAAATATCCAGAGTGCAAATACAATTGAAAATCTATAGAGTAGTAAGGAAAGAGTCCAACAGCACAAGGCTGGTCCATGGTACTGAGTTACAGGAGACATAAATCATGCACCACAGCAGCAGAGCCTTCAATCAGGTGGTTAGAAAGGCACCACAAAGTAGTCTCTGGGCACCTACATACAATCCTAGGTGGGTAAACAAACTTGGAAAATCTGTTTCTTAGTCTTTGGGGTATAATAAAAAGACTTACTTCGTAATTATTTGCAATAGTACACATCAGGTATTGAATATTGCAAACCCTTGTAAGATTTTACACCTTTTAAAGTTAAAATACAATAAAAATGTGGATAAATATTAGCAATTTTTTTTTTAAAAAAGTGACTTTGTGGTGGTGTGCTTTACTACTTGCAAGTAACTGGATTTACCCTTTACATATCCAATACAGTATCCAAAATTTGGCAACTAGGAAAAAGAACATTTTACCAGTGGCTTACCACCCCATGACAGGCCTATCACAGTCTACTAAAACTTTATAAAATTGATGCAGATTATAATGACAAATTATATTAGATATCTTACCACACTGATTTTTCTGTGCATTTTGAGTGTTCATTTTTGGTTTATATCTGTTCTTGTTCTACAACAGCAAGGAAAAAGTATTTTCAGTTCTCTTCAGATTAGCAGTGTTTATAGTATATGCAGTATAAATGACATCATTTTTCTAAAATGCACTCTTTCCAGTTTTCTGCCTTTCCTCCATCATCTGACACACACATACAGATTAATGCATTCTTGCATGGTAAAGTTCTCCTTTGGAAATAGAGCATTTTATAATAACCCTGCATTTGTAACTACTGTGTTATCATCTTTTGAAAGTGGACTCTCTGCAGAATCAGGTAATTCCGTGTTACCACTGAGGGACACCGTCATTATCCCTGTCAGTAAAGGATATCCCTTGCTCTGTGTCACTGATCACAACAAAGCTGATCCAATTTTCCTTACAATAGTGGCCAACTTTGCCATCAGCCAACAAGTGGCACCCAAGTGATGTTACTTAGGGGCTGAACGCTATAAAACACTCAGCCTTCTGCTGCTCAAGGAGCCACTAAACCATCAGTGCTGTTCTAGTGGCACTGATCAAACCAAAGGCAATGAGCACAGAGGCATATACCTTACACTAAGAATTTGTTTTAATTTACCAAAGATGTCACATTACATGAACCATGTAACCCACAAAACCCCACATGAGAGATTCTTCACAAACCCAATGTGGCAGCCTCTGAGAGCTGAACAGCAGTGACATTCAGGTTTGAAGGCACAAGGATGGTCCCTCAAACATACCCCAAGTCCCAAACACAAAAGGCTGATGCAACCATCACAGTAACCTATTACAATTTCTCAAAAAATTACTTAGCTCCAGGTAGAAACTTTAAATCAGTGGTGAATCCATCTTAATAATGGATTAGTTTTCCTCCTCAAAGTGAAGCAAAAGCTCGAAGCAGTATCAGTGTCATCTCAATGACGACAGCCAGCCCTGCTTTCCGTTTAGAGTTACTGATTGTCCCCATTCCTTTACTGCTTCCATTAGAGAGGGAGAATTTAGAGAGTTCATCTCCCTTTAGCTTTTCAGAAGTGATAAAAGACATGCATTTCATTTTCCTGCAAATCCAACCCTGCCACAACAGGGAACAGCTTGCAAGCCTTCTTCACCTCTTTTTGTCCTACTGCTACCACCCCACCAGTCTAAGAGAAAACAAAAACCAACCTAACAAAAGGAACTCAAAAATGAGTTCATTCTGGAGCTAATTGCATTTCAGAAGAGTTTAATTTAATATGTGTTTATACAATTATACAGTATAGGAAGCACAAGGGGCTTACAACTGTGTGTATACAAGGATACGTCTTGACCTTACCTGGATCTTTTACTTTTGCAACCTACAGCAGGTACACAAAACAGTATTTATAAGCCAGCCTACGTTAATTAGAAGCAAATAGCTCACCGCTGTTGTTGCATCACAGGGCAAGATGGAAAGACAAGCAACTAGATTTGCTTCAACAAACATCTGGCAAATGTTGCATGTAAAATAGATTACCTCTTTTCCATTAGTTATGGAAAATAACCCAGTAACATCCCTTCAAACCTCAAAAGCCACTCCTGGAGAAGGGTAGATCTGTCATTGTGTTTGTTCAGCAGCACTAGAGCGCATGGCTGGCACAGCCAGCAGACCAGCCAGCCTCGCTGGGATTTATCCTTTGAAACCCAGGGACCAAACCCCAAAGAGGGGGAAGTCCGGCTTGTTGGCGTCCTCTGGAAACCAGACCCCATAGCAGCAGCTGAGGCCGTGAGGATGCTGTGCTGTGCAACAGGACTTGGACCCCCAAGTCTGGCCTATTTCAGCTCCCTCCCACCCTTCCTCCCTCAGATGAGCCATGTGTGATTTACAGCTCATTATTCGAGCTCCACTTTGAAGTCTTAGCAAGCACTCCAGATCAGCCCAAATATAAATAGGAAAGAAAAGAGAAAAAAAAAAAATTAAAGGGAGGGTAGGGGAGGGGTGGGAGGAGGGCAACTGTCGAAAGATGAAACAGCAGCTGNCGCCGCCCGAGCGCCTCAGGGCGCGGCCGCCCTCGGGCTCGGGGCAGCCCTGAGCCTTCCCCTCAGCCAGGCGGGAAGCACTTGGAGCTGTGGAATAGTCAGGGATGGAAGAAATCTTTCTCAACAGTTCAACCGTCAGCCCAGCACTGCCACTGCAAACTCTAGACCGCTAAACCATATCCCAGCGTCAGATCCAGAGGCCTCTTAAAAACCTCCAGGGGTGGCGACTCCACCACCTCCCCGGCCGACCAATGCCCGGGCCAGAACACCTAAACAGTGAAAAAAATCTAATCTGAATTTCATCTTTCAACTTGAAGCCGCTTCCTCTGCTTCTCACTGCAGGCACGGCAGAAGAGACCGGCCGCACCCCCTGTGAGGGAGCTGGAGAGCGATATCCTCCAAGGCTCCTCCAGACTGAAGAAACCCAGCTCCCTCAGCTACTCCTCCTGGGGCGTGTTTTCTAGATCCTTCGTGAGCCTTNGAGAACACAGTCCACTGCAGCGCACTTTGCATACTCTGCAGCTGGAGGCTGCAATGCCCTCTCAACAGAGCTGCCATCCCTTGGCATTGGCTACACACACAGGTGCAGGAAAAAAACCTTTTCCGAGGTGAATACAGCTGACAGAACCAAGCTTTCAGGCACACACTCCCTTTCCCTAATGACCCTGAATATAAAAGGTATTTCACCTTCCAGCTCTTTGCACCACTGAATCCTCAGACCATCAGAGCTCCATCAGCCTCTCACCCTTTTGCACCTTCTCCCCCTCAAGCTGATGAGCAGCTTTTACAAAAACAAAATCAGTTCTGCTGCAAATGAGGTGAGCCAAATTGTAAATGTAACCCACCTTGCCAAAAACAAAGCCTTTTACTGCCTTTTTCTTTCACAGGTGAATCAGTAAATCCTAGATTTAAAAAAATTGTCAGGACATGGTATGACTTTATTTGTCCTCAGGAAACAACAACAACAAGATAATTACAAATACAGGAACTTTAATTAGCAGGTAATACAGAACAGAACAGTCCAGTCAGTGGCAGAATACCACAGTATTTACAGACCTGTAAATACTGTAAAAACTGTAAATACAGCAGCAGCAGTGCCTGGAGGCATCGAATGCAAGAGCTTATCCTACAGCTGGAAAGTTGCTGAAGTCTGTGACATTCCACTGTAAATAAAGGTGTTATTAAAAATTACAAACTGCCCTGTAATGACTTTGATAACTTCCTGTGCAGCAGCTCCTGTAAAAGAGAATAAAAACCAGAAGGCAGTTATCAGGTAATATTTAAACAACAGTAAAATAATGTTATTTATCTAGAAGTCCCTAGACTGGAATTATTTCAGTGGTATATAAATCTGATAAATCTCCTAGGAGGCAAAAATCTTTTCAGTACTTCCCAGTATAAAAGATCAGAAAGCTGCTACTTCAAAAGTTAGTTTTGTGTACTCTTTCTCTCCATGTACATACACACAGAGCAAAAATGTCTGAGCAGACAGGCCCATATAAGTTGTGACCTCTCTAAATGGAGAAGTTCAATTTAAAAAATTCATGTAAAACTTAACTGCAAAATAAACTGAAGGGTCACTTCACTGTGATCCCTTTGAGTTTTCCTGCAGTAGGAAATATTCTTCTGAAGTTACCTTTACGTTTTTTCTAAAGAATGATAAAGACCAAGTTTTGCTTAATCAGAAAAAAATTTCCTACTTACAGAGTATATAATACATAATTATCTTCAGCAATGAATGAAGCCAAATAAAGAAGGTAAGTTAACTGATTTATCAATTTTGAACACCCCTTAAAACATATCTGCAGGTTGAATGAAGGTAAGAAACCAAGGCTATTTATATTTCATAGACCCTTAACATAAGTGTACTGTGTTAAAAGATGTGTTCTGCATCAATTTTAAAATTATTATAATTATCACATTCTTTTAAAAAAACTTAAGCCTCTTTCAAGCATTTCATTTTTAAAGACATTTTTAAGCTTGAAGAGTTGATGTACTGAGATGGTGTTTGAAGTTTATTTGTCTTCTTCTACTGCCTTTAAACCCTTGCTGTGCCCATTTACTCTTTATATACTACAGGAGGTCACATCTGGAGCACGAAGGGGAGGATTCTGCCCTGATCTTTGCAGCCTGTGATTGCAGCCTGTGATTGCAGCCTTTGCTCTGACAGTGCAATGCAATTAAGGCAGCAGAGGTTCTGCCTCAGCAGGCTGGTGTTGGTGTGGCCCTGGGAAAGGCAGTGTCACCCTTACCTCCCATGAAGGCAGCAACAGCGTGAGGCTCAGCAGCTCCGTAGCGACAACTGCACAGGAAAGGAACGGTCAGAAACTGCCAGGCAGTTTTACCAACAAAGCCACACTTCAAATGGAACACTTACAACTCATGCACATAGTCATCTTTCACCACTACAGATAGCCCATGTTCTTGGAGGAAACCAGTAAGGCATGATTTTAGTTTTCCAATATCATCTTCTACCTGGTAATTGTAGACACCTGCAAAATAAATCAACTGTTTCATCACACAACTGTAGCACCACAGTCAAAGCCAATGGGTTTAAATGGCAGTCTAAATATTTTGTTTTCCTAAAAAGTTTCTAAGCCAATTAATGGGTTATTATACTAGACTAATAAAACTTGAATTTTCTGTTGATGCTACTCATGATAGACAAATTACTGCATAGCTGAACTGATTCATAATCCACACAACCCATTTCAGTGGTACTAATTCAGATAAATTCCTTAAGTTCCCAAAGAGAAAAAATTCTTATTTTAATTTTCCCATTCCTAAAGCTGTAATTACTATGGAAAATAGTAATAAAGTTGTATTACAAAAACCCACAACTGATGTTGTATTTGTAGTTTATAACTTGTACTACAGCAACTATGGGATCTTAGTATTTCTTTTGATGATGTGAAGCAACTGGTGTTAACATACCTGGGTATCTACCATGCTGCTTGTAAAACCTATTGACAGCCCTCAGCATCAAGTATAGCACTATTTCACTGTCTGGGTTATCCATATGGGAAACTGAAAACAGCAAGAGAACTGGTTAGCTGGGGCAGATGAAATGGAAAAAGAAAGGTTTTGAATTCCCTGAAAACAAACTGTAAAATGTGCAGTAGAAAGAAACTTTAATGAACACAACCTGTGACAGAATCTTAATCAAACAACTGTCAGATACACAATTTTGCCTCCAAAGTTTTATGACAAAACCCTATTATATGTATTTAATATAAACGATTAATAATGTGAAGAAACATTTCAATTCTGGCAGCTGCTTTAATTTAAATGGAGTATTGCCTAGTTATAATTTTAGGATTTGAAACACATGCTTTAAGTATTTAACTGTAATGACAGTAATTACAGAACAGGCCTTAAATCTCTTACCACAGAGTAAGAAAGTACATACAGCTCAGTAGTCTTTGTAAATACTAAGTACTACTTATATCCCACTGCCCATTGCCAACTAATTCAAGGAGCTTTCACTGAAATTATAAATATTACAAGGTGTATGTATACACAAAATACGTATTTTGTCCAAGACATTTGGGGACTTGTGTAAGCTTAACTTCAACAAATTTTGATAAAAAAGTATTTCCAGCTTTTTTATTTATGCAGGCTCAAAAAAAAGGCAATATAAAAACCAAAAGAAGTATTAAGAAACTAGTTTGCCAGTTCACATACTGAAGAGAGAAGCTGAAAGGGATCAAGATAATTATTTTCAATTGGTCAGGTTAAAGCACCTTTTCGGTTCTGTTCCTGTACTGAGGAGTACAGAAAAGAGAAGTTTGAAGAAAACAGTGTTTTATTTATAGACTACTTACAAGTAAAATCCACAAGAAAAAAAAGGCTGAAACATGCATCAATCAGTAAAGTCATTTTTGAAATTTCAAAATCAATTGAATTCAACATTCTAAATTTTAAAACTCCATATTTGTAGTTGATGCCAAATGATAAAACTGCTTAACACAGTGGAACATGTAGCTTACAGTTCTTTTTCCTCACAAAACCCCTGCAAAGCTGGAAATGTAGTGAGGTTTGTGCCAAGCAGCAGTACTTACTGATTGCATCCTTGCTGAAAGAGTTCAGGCTGCACTCCTCAGCCAGGGACCTGCAGCGCACCACGCGCAGGAAGGCGGCGTTGCTGCCTGGGCACAGGGCACAAGGAGAGACCCGTCAGTGGCACTGCCCTGCCCTGTGTGCCTGCCTCACTGCCCTGCGTGCCTGCCTCACTGCCCTGCGTGCCTGCCTCACTGCCCTGTGTGCCTGCCTCACTGCTCTGCCCTGTGTGCCTGCCTCATTGCTCTGCCCTGTGTGCCTGCCTCACTGCCCTGTCCTGTGTGCCTGCCTCACTGCCCTGTCCTGTGTGCCTGCCTCACTGCCCTGCTCTGTGTGCCTGCCTCACTGCCCTGCCCTGTGTGCCTGCCTCACTGCTCTGTGACATGGGCAAGACTGCAACTTAACATGATTTTATTCAACACTTTACTGTTTCTAGTGAGCTTGCAGTAACAAAAATCTGTTTAACTATATTTAGATCTATGACCAGGAGAGGTTTAGGGAAATACTTTGTGCTTGTGTGGAATCTCCATGGATCTGCCATGTTAATGTAAGAGCTACACCACAGCAATTCATCAGTCACAGCCACTACGTTTCCCTCTTCCATACTGCAAATCAGGTTCTTTCCATCTTCCACTACATCTAACAGTGCCTCACATGTCTTCTATTAATATTTTAACAGCACAGCCATGAACTGGAAAAGGTTCTTTTCCAGTATCATTGCTATGAATCAACCCAGGGTGCAGGTACAACCCAGCACTGAAATAGGAGCCACTGTGAGGTTCCCAAATGTTTTACCAATGCAGGGCAGCATGCTCCTAGCTCTGTGCTGACAGGGGAGTTTTCCAGCTGTGAGGAGCCTCAACCAGGCTGCTGCTGGACACCTGTACACATCCACAACAGACACAGCCTGAAGTGCCATCAACTGGGTTACAGCTTTTTAGACTACCTCAAGTCTACAGAGCCTCCACTCTGAAACCAGTAACCCAGCATGGGCAAGAGTGTGCAGGTTCATCACAGAAAGCAGAGGGCAGCTGCTGCCTGTTGTTTGGAGTGAAAAAATACATATTTTTAAAGCCAACCTTTACAGACTCACTCTTGAGAGATGCTGAACATCTGCTACTTCTCCTGAAAATGAGGGATGCAAACCACTTAGCACTTACTTGAAAAGTTCAAATATTGATCTACTGCTTCATAACTACATGATCACTCAAAAGTTTTTGATTATTTAATCATTTGCATAAACCCAGAACAGAATCCAAGCATACTCACAGAACAATTTCAATTCTCTCTCTGAAATAGACTCAGGTGCCTAGAAGAGAGAACATGCTCATTCCAGTACACACAGTGGCCAGAGAATTCCTGCTTTCGGATATATTAACATGTTTATTGTGAAATAACAAGTAACTGATGTACAAAAAAAAGTGTCTTAAATTGTAAATAGTATATCCCTGTATGCATTTGACTTTTATATGATCAAACCAAAAGTGATAAATAAAGCAGATGCTTCACAGATACTTCATTCCATTAGAAGAATGGCCACAGGTTTGCACTCACCCTGCCCAGGGACTGTAACAATTTAGCAGCATGGTTCCCCACAGCAGCAATATCCTTCTTTGCTTTTTCACGGTATCTGGTAATAATAAAGAAGTAAATAATTACAGCAGAAAGCCATCAACTCCGCAGTGAAGACTATATTTTTGTTTTACATTATAAAGACAAAATATAAGCCACATGAATGGAAGTGAGCTCTCTCAAGGAGTTGTCTACTTACACATTTTGCAATTTGATGAATTTACTGGAGTCTGCTGTCATATCAGGGATGGTGCCCCGGACAGGCAAGCATCCTTGCCCTTCATTTGCCACAAATTCCTTTAAAGCTCGAACCAAAATCCAGAAGGAAGATGACTACAAATGCACAAGAGACAGTCACATGCACAGATGTTATTTATGATGCTTTTCCTACTTTTACCCTTAACTACTCATACCTGCTCTGTGAGTTTTAGGCAGCAATCGTCATTAAAAAGCTCTTCGATGCCTCTTGGAATCTATGAAAAGAAATAAATTGGTTTTGTAATTTGTTGGCTTTTGATTTCTTGAATTATCTCAACACTCATTACATAGATGAGCCAACTCCAAGGGACCTCAGAATTTCATACCAAATCCTCTCTCACTCCTCCACAGTCAGTGCTTCTCAGACACGTTTCTAACAGCAGCCCTACCCAAGAGCAAGGCAATGCTTCTGAGCAAGATCAGTGTTACAAACAAAATCTCTTTGTTTTCCATCTTTGACAGAGAAAATTGAAAAAACTATAGCAGCAACTATCCCAACTTCCCAGCCTGCCTGCTGGGGCAGAGCAGCAAAAAGGCCAGGGAAGGGGAATGGGGCTACAAAAGTCAGTGTTTTGTCTCCTTAACTGCTGCAGGTCAGTCTGGCACATTAAGTCAAATGATTATTAATATCCTGGGCCACGTCTTGTAGTGGCTTGAATGACAGCACTAAGTTTTACCAGCTGCTTTCTTGCGAGCCTTAACATGACCATCCAAGCAAGGATCAGCACAGTTCAAAACAACAGAACATAATCTAGGAAGAATCACAGAATGTGCTTTTGCCCCATGTAGCCTTTGCAGTTTATCCCAGATGAGAAAGTAAGGAAATCAGAGCTCAATTTTAAATCATGAGTTACTAAGCCAGGATCATTTTAAAAACAATGAAAACATCCCTTCTAAGGCTGTTAGGCTTGACCAGTTTATAAAGGGAATTTTGTAGTAAGTTTCTTCAAAAGGAAAGAAGTTAATTTATTGTATCAGGAGTCCCTTGCAGCCCTTCATTTCTACAGAGAATAACTACTACAGGCCCTAGCTTCAATACAGCACAATTTCAGTACATGCTCTCAGTCTCTCCCCCAGCAGCGTATTTAAATCACCATCAGCTACAGCACTCACTGCTAAATCCTCACAATTGTACCCAGCACTTCACAGGTTTTTACAGACTGAACTGTAAAAGTCTGAGACAAGAACTCATTGCTGCTGCCCTCTGCTTGCTGACTCATTCTAGACTTGAATTCAAGTCTGCAGGAGGGAAATGCAGCTTTCTTGCAAGAGCAAGGGAGTAAGAGAATTTCCGTAAGATACAGTGCCAGCTAGTCTAAGTCTATTTAACTATACAATTTCAGTTCTAAACATTGTACTAATCCAATCCTGTTTTAGCTAAATACAAATGTTACAAATGGAATTTCTGTCCTAAAACTGAATAATATGTTCTGAGAAAACGAGGCAGTTGAAACTGCTTCAATTTTATCACAGAAATATTTATTTTACCTCTGTAGGATTTAATGCTGTGTTCACATTTTTTATAGCTTCTTCAAAGTTTTCCTCGTCTTCTGGGGTCCCATTTTCATTCTTTAAGATACCTTATTGAAAAAAAAAATTAAAATGCACAACTGTTTGAATTACATCTCATCATTTATGTCTTACCAACAGCTTGATAAGCTTACTGGCTTTGGATATGGCATAACACCTACCAGCAAAAAAAAAGAAAATCAATCACAAGAAAAAAGACCAGATGTAATTATAAAGCTAACTTAATTTAAGTTCCGCATATGGTTCATTTTCTTGTGATGTTAAGTAGAAGTTACTTAGCACAAAAACACCAGTTTATTTGTGTGAGAAAGAGATAATGAAGTTTCATAATCACTAGATTAACAATTCAAGTCTCCTTCCCATGCCAGTCATGTTTTGCTGACTTTTTTTGATCAAATTTGGCAAACACTTATGCATCCACAGAGCAAGCCAGCCCAAGAAAGGGCCACCACTAAAAATCTGATTTACCAAAGGTAATTAGTACAGATCAGTTCCCTATTACAGCCTGGGGATAAGGGTGACAGAAGCCCTCCAAACTTTCACACAGGGCACCTTTAAGTGAGGAAACACCAAAAATTCAGTTAATGGTGTTTTTCTACAATCATTTAAGACAATGTATTTATAGATCTTTAAAATGCCACATGAATTTTAGCACCCTCAGAAGGTACTGGACTGCAACACCTGCACAAATGAGGTCATTCACACACCGGTTACAGCACACTCAGTGCTACAGAACCTGGTCATTCAGAGATGAATGATCACCAGGTGTCTGCTGGGTCAATGGACATACCAAATATTTGCAGTTAATAACAATTCCAGTGTCAAAAGCCACTTGCTTTCCTCTTTATCACATTTTTAACAGAATTTTCTCTTAAGGCCTTTCTGCCCACCCAAATGAAACTCTGGATCTTAGGCAGGATGAAACACTGCCAACACACATTTATAAGCAAGTCTGGCATTTTAAGATCTACCTGTACAAAACAATCATTTAGCAGAAGAATCATACAGTATATATCAGCAGATCTCTCCTAAATGAAACCCAAGAGAACTTGTGATTACTTTTCAGATACCACTTTGTATCTGTTTCTGCCAGTAGGAATAAGGGACTCCTGGGACATGGATTACCTTGCCGAATCAGTTCTTTGAAGGCTTCTTTCTCTTTGTAACTCTTAGGCAACTGTTCACTTTTCTAAATTTAAAAAACACAAAGAGATTTTTGTCTTTAAAATACCTACTACTAATCTCACTGTGTTCAGGCTGCTGAACCCCAGGAGTCTGTCATTGCTCACACATTCACTTGTATTTCAATTAGTAATCTTTTTTTTTATGATTCCACCTTGTTTTGATTCTGTTACACACTACCAAAATAATTAACTAGTTTAGAAAAGACATAATAATAANTGCAGTTTTGCAACATACCTCATTGAACCATTTTGTGAGATACTTGGCTACAATCACAATCCATGGAGTGTGGCTGTGGTCCTGTAATTGAACAGCAGAGAAATCTTTGTCAGGTTGAGAAAAGATAAAAAGCAGGAAACAAATTAAAACCTTATTTTCAATGTAAACTCCAAATATCCCTTCCATTATTCTAAAGACACAGGACATGATCCAGATTTTGATTCCGCCATAACATTCTTTAAATACTATAAAAGAAATTATCAAATTATTATTACTTTATTTTAAAAAGGGTAAGTCAAGTTCTTCAATATTTTTCTGGAGTGGAACTTGTCCTATATACCCACAGTGTAAAGCTCTGCAGTAGGTAACCATAAAAATTAAAAAACAAATTCAAAAAAAGGGTGTGAGGGGGTATTCGATCTAACAAAAGATCAAGTTGTCCAAGAATATTGCTTGCTTCCCAAGACCCCCACCTGCTTGAGATTTAAATAGACTGGAACATTTGGGGCAGAGGCAAAAATAGTTCCTCGTGACTGATTCTAGAGTTGCCTCTGTTCAGATGAGACCTGGCACCAGAGTCATCTGCCAAGAGCCATTTTCACAGCATCCCTGTGCCGTGTCTGCACCTGTCCTGGGGAACTCAGTGCAAACCACACACCAACCTTTTTGTCCATATGATCCAAATCATAATCCTGAACATGTTCTGTCAGTTCTGGAAATGGTTTGTCCAGTCTCAGATCTTCTAACATATTGTCAGGGTGAGACTCAACAACTGTGAAAAAACAACACAATGCATTTCCCAGATTTATGTCTGGTCTTCAAAACAGAGCTACACCAATACAGCATCATATGCTCCTTTCACTGCTTGATTCTCAAAGTAAATGTTCTGTGTAACTCAACCAAAATGTCAAACTAATCCCAAATTTTATTATTTGTTGCAGTCCATAACCCCTTTGTATTCATCAAAGAATGCAAACTACCTAAGATTTAACAAATGTTAAATCTATCACTAGATGAAAAAAGACAAACAAAAAACCCAAAAGTGACATTAGTTATTAAAGCTTTAAACCTTATAGAGAAGTCTTTATCTCAGGAAACCCTCTCACCTGTATGTTCTTTAATAACAACTCTCATATAACCAACCAGCCCATAAGTCTTGCAGACCAGCAGCGGAATGTTGGAATTCCAGAGAACTTCAGCCAGGCGCAGCAATGTACTGTAAGGAAAACATTCTGTTTTACTTGGGGAAGAGTTCTCTCAGAAAATTTCTCTAATATCATCATGATCCTAAGTACATGAAATGATTAATTTCACACAGGAATTTACAGTGAGTTGGAAAAATGTTCATCCATTATTTTACTTATGTTTCATTCCATCCTCCCAAATGCTCCAAGTATCAAACAAAAAGCTTCAAGGAGTTGTGAAAGAGAAGAAAAAAGAATTAGATGTATGTGTTGCACAATCCTAACTTTCAGCAGAGGCAGTTCCAATCAGAGGCATAAAAAAGTCTCTACAAAATGCCATCACTGGCTGCAACTTTCCTTCACAATGACACAGTTCTGTTCTGCTTAAGTCCTTCTGCAATAAAGTGCCTGTGTGTATATATATATAAACCTGCTTTTACAACTGAATGAAAACAAACAACCTGAGGTACCCCTTACCTTTCTGGTAGTTGTGTTGCAACCACTAAGTTAAACCGATTAAAAAAGGAAGGGTCATTGTCTAAAAGCTTTTCTGGACTCTAAATAGGAGGAAAAAAAGTATGTCAGGGAGCACTGAAAATGTCTGAGTACAGAGCAAATCTGTTGAACATAAAGTGTTACTTGAGAGTTATAAAATTAGGATTAAATTACAAAATAATGTTTGAAATACATAAAATGATTTTTTGTTTGAAATACATAAAAATTATTTAAGATCATCTTCCTCAAATGCTGGTTTATCCTGAATCTATTTAAACTGCAACATTACAAAGCAACACAGAGCTGTTATTTCACATTTTTAAAAAACTGTATAACACACACATAGTACCCATTCAGGAAGACAAACCTCTTCAACAAAGTTTCCAGAAACATCACTATTCAATTCCTGCAAGAGCTCCATGGCACTCTGGGCACGATTCTGTTTCAGAGCAATCAAAGTGAAATGCATATTATACAGTGTATCAGCACTACGTAATGCCACAAGCTAACAATGGCAAACCAAGCAAACAACCCTCGAAAGCACCCCACATCAAAGCTAAGGCTCCTTACTCCAAGCCTTGCTCATCTGAAGCACAAATGCATCCCATAAACACATTTTTCACATCATTCATAATACTACATTTAAATACCCAACATTTCCATTCTTTCAATACATGTAAACTGACATTTATTATCTCCTTACCTGACCAATATGGCTTTTTTGTAGAAAGAAACTGAAAAGGAGACAAGAGAGAACATGTGAACTTTTATTGTGAAGATAAAATAGCACTGAAGTTACATTTTATACTGCAGAATATGCTGCTGACTCTCATACATAACAAACCACATTCTCCCTTAAATCTGCTTTTTCCACCACTGTTGTATTTTCTTCAGATACGGTTTCTCAAGAAAGCTTTTCAATGCCCAAGCCATCAATCTGAAGACATGCCAAACTCCTCTAGAAGACAGGATCATGCTGCAGTTTCTTTCTCATCAGGCTAATTAAAGACCCACTAGCACTGATTTCCTCATATAATGGAATATTCTTCCTCCTCACATAACCCCTGCAGGTACCTACGTGCACCATAATAGAACTTGATCAAGAATTAGTAAGAAAATAATTTTTACAGGATTTGCAAGCAGTTTATCCTTCCCCCTGCTGCACAGAGCCTTTCAAAGCTACAAAAGCTAATAAATGTCTAGCGGTCACATTTGCACAATGACTAATGAAAATTAAGTCATCTGTATCACCAAAATTAGGGAAAATACACTGAGTTACAGAAAACATGAGCAAGGCTTGCACTGTCATAGCTCAAGGCTACATCAAACAAGATAATTTGAAATATTTTTATATCGAGTAGAGCATTGTCCTTATAAACTTGATATGTGAAGCAAAGAGACCTGTAAGGCCCAAACCCAGCAAGTACAATAATGTAGCAGCTAGTATCAAAATGACCCTGCATGCTGTCACCAACATCCAAACCCAAAGAAGACTTGGAGAAATGCAGAGAGGCTTTTGAAAGAATTTTGCAGGACTTCTTAGCAAATATAGAGATGGAACTATGTATGAAACTCTGTCACTTAACAATTTGTAACAGAAATCAGTAAAAAACCTACTTATTTCCAACATCTTCTCCAGAGACTTGATTCCCATCGACAATTGTAAACGAACCAATACCTTTGGGGGGAAAAAACCTCCTATGAATAACCTGGCATTATCAAGTTATCAGATACACCACAAAGAAGGGACAGAAGAAATATCTACTGACCTGGCAGCACCAAGTTTTTGAGTATTTCGGTTCCTGTGGCTGTTGCATTTATTACACAAATATGGGCAGACTCCAACGCTTCTTGGCCATGGTCACCCCACAGCCTGTGTTGGAAAGGAAACCAAAACACAATGAAGTTATTAAACTTCAGATTGCAAAGCCAGTATAAACAAACAACAACAAAAAACACAAATGGAGGGCCAGCATACTACTGCCCATTCACTACTAACCAATACAGGCGTCCCTCAGGAAACTTACTGTGAAAACTCTGAGACTTTCCAAAGCACAATCCAGTTTCCCTGGCATTTCATTATCTCCAACTTTACACCATATGCATGGACACACATGTCCATGCAACATACTTTAACTTTTTTAAAATTCTATGGATTAAAACAATCCTTGCCCAAATTTTGTCCTAATGCTGAGTGCTCTGTTTTGCCTAACTTTTATAAAAATAATACAATTATATATATATTAAAATTTCTTATACAAGACACTGAAATGAACAGGAGGCAGAAATCAGTCTTGAGGCTGCAATCAGGCCAGGACAGTCCCGGATCACACTTATTTCACTGGGGTGGTAACTCACAGAATTTTTATGGTTGGAAGCAACCTCTGGAGGTCACCCAGTCCAACCCCCCTGCCCAGGCAGGGTCACCTGGAGCAGGTGACACAGGAGCATATCCAGGTAGGTTTGGAATGTCCCAGAGAGGGAGACTCCACACCCTCCCTGGGCAGCTATTCCAGGGCTCTGCTCCCTCCAGGAAAACAAGTTCTTCCTCACGTTGAGGTGAAACGTCTTGTGTTTTAATTAATTTATGGCTATTGCTCCTTGTCCTGCTGCTGGGCATCACCCAAAAGACACCCACTGACACCCACTTTTGAGACATATCTATGCATTTATGAGATCCCTCTCAGACTTCTCTTCTCTGGGCTAACCAGGTCCAGCTCCCAGTCTCTCCTCATCCAAGATGCTCCAGTCCCCAAACCATCTCTGTGCCCTCCACAGGGCCCTCTCCAGGAGCTCCTTGTCTTTCCTGTACTGAGGAGCCCAGGACTCTGCACTCCTGAGGTGCACACACCTATGGAGGGGACAGCACAGAAGGGAACAGCACAGTGGTATCACCACTGCTGAGCCCTTTGCTCACATGTATCCACGTGAAAACTGAACAGCCACACGGCAGACACGCACCCCTGACTCCAGTGCCGTTACCCTTCCCTGGTAACTTGAATCTTTTCTGCTCTTTCCAGAGCCCCAGGGTGGGTGAGGCTGGAGGGGCCCCAGGGGCTCCTCTGGTGCCACCTCCCTGCTCCAGCAGGGCCATCCCAGAGCACAGGGCACAGCAGTGTGTCCATGGGGCTCTGCAATATCCCCAGGGAGGAGACTGCCCGGCCTCTCTGGACAATCTGCTCAGGGCTGGCCCCTGCCCAGGGCAGGAGTTGTGCCTCCTGTGCAGGGGGAGCTCCCTGGGCTCAGGCCCTGCCCGTTGCTCCGGTGCCATTGCTGGGCCCCGGAGCAGAGCCTGGTTCCATCTTTTTGACATCCTCCCCTTTATATATTTACATATACACAGAGTCAGAGAAATACAGATTGATATACATAATATAAATATATAGAATGTACAGATTTATATATTTATAAATTCTATACTTATAGACAAACATTGTATAAATAACTTGTATGCTACATAAAAACAGATATAAGTACTTATGCAGCTATATATGTCTATGTATCTCTAGGCCCGTTTACCTATATATATAAAATTATGTATGAATATATACATATATATTTTTATATGTTCCTCTTATTATATACTGTTTATCTATTGCACATCTATTTTCCGTGTGCCAGCGCAGCCCTCAGGGCTCCGCCGGGTGGGACACAGCTCCTGCTC